>JAOUQZ010000001.1:25731263-25740821 GCA_028564935.1 Neosilurus hyrtlii
AGCAGTGAGTGGTGGTTGAGTGAGGGCAGGACCACAAGAGCGACTGCACCGACTCCTCTCCAACCCCCAGAATGTGATCAGGAGCAGAATTGGACTGATTGCTCTTGATTCTGTTCTTTAGGGCTATGGAAGATGTGGGACACCCACTGTTTTGCATTTATTAGAGTTCATGTGGTCCTCAGCACTCAGACAGGTCATCATGTCTCACTGTATAAGTATATGGACGTACATAATGCAGACTTGTTGCAATGAACCACTTTTGAATTAATTAACATCCACCATGTTGTTAGAGATTGATATTAAACAGTTATTCCAAAAAATATGATTGTATTTGAAGTCAGAGCCGAGGGAGTGAAACACTATTTTATTCTATTCACTGACTTTTTTATAATTTTTTTATTTTTATTATTTTTTTTTTATTTTTTTTTTCAAAACCCTAAAAATCCTCCTACGAAAGGACCATTTCCTTATATGCCAAAATAGAACAAGCACAGCACATTTAAAAAGCCCCAGCTTCAGCGCACGGCAAATAAATGTCCGGAAACCTAATATACAGTTTTGCCACTGTGACCTTGAAAAGTAGGTCAAGGTCACTCACATACAAACTCATCCTAGCCCTCATAGTGAGCCAGCAAACCAAGTTTGAAAGCCCCAGCTTCAGTGTTGGCTGAGATGGGCTCCAACCTCCAGCCTCCCTGCAACCCTGATAGGATCAAACAGTTCGGCAAACCAGTAAGTGAGTGTTTAAATCTTTAGTTGTATGTCTGCATCATATCTTTTCATTTTATACACATACATATTTGTACATTATTTTACACATATTATGTCGGGTTGATGGAAGGGTAACAGAAAAATCCGCACTGTGAGGAACACTTGAATTTCAGTGCAACTTATGCAGAGAAGCTCGTTTTTTTTTTATGGGAGGAAAAGCACATTCCACACACTTACAGAATGCCCATAAACTTTAGCTTAACTTAAGCTGTCTCGCTACTGATTTGCTGAAAACTCGAAATTCTTAAAATTGCAAGTTAATTGAAAGGCAATCTGTTATTTATTAAAAGAAACGGAGAACACATTTATGCACAGCGACTTTACTTTCAGTTTGAAGGTGGATGAGTCAGACGTGTTTATATTTCCATGTAAAAGAATTGCTTTTCCAATTTTCTCTCTTCACCCTGGGAAATCAGACAGAAATTAAGTGCAGGAGTGAATCCTCAAACTATACAGGTGTTAAATCACTAATAGATTCTGAGCTGGTTTACATTGTTAAGTTTTATAAAGGAAATCAGATCAAAAGTTCCGAAGTGGTGGGTTTTAATATTTATTATGTAGTTTATATAAAATACATGTTCCACTGTTTGTGTAAGAAAAACATGGAAGTCATTTATAAATAAAAACAAACAAACTATTAAATTAATAAACAAATAGACAAACCAATAAATATATTAAAACAGGATTATCTTCACTCTATCTTCAGAAAGGAGAGAGAGGAAGAGGGAGAGGGTGGAAGAAAAAAGGGTGCAAGAGCGGAAGAAAGGGAGAGAAGAGAGAGAGGAAGAGAGAAAAGAGGGAGAAAAAGCTAAAGGTTGGAAGAGAAAAGGATGGAAGAAAGGATGAGAGAGAAAGGGGGGGAGAGGAGAGAGGAAGAAATAGGGAGTGAGAGATGGGAGAGGGGGAAAGAGGGAGAGGGTGGGAGAGAGAAAGAGTTAGAAAGGAAGAAAGAGAAATATATGGAGAGCAGAAAGAGGGGGAAACAGAGAGAGAGAAAGAGAGAGAAGTGGGGGGAGATGGGGAAAGAGAGAGAGAGCAGAAGAGAGAGATGAAAAGACATACGGAAAGGGAAAGGGTGGAAAAGAGGAAGAAAGAGGGGGAGAGGGAGAAAGGGAGTGGGAGGGGCAGAACAGAGAAAGTAATAGAAAGAGAGGGGGAGAAAAAGAGAGAGAGAGACAGAATAAAGAGAGGAAGAAAAAGAGGGAAAGGGCAGAAAAGAGGGAGAAAACAGGGGTGGGGGAGATGGAGAAAGAAAGATAGCAGAGAGGAGGAGAGAGAGAGGGAGAGAAAATGGGAAAGGGTGGAAGAAAGGAAGAAAGAGAGAGGGGAGAGAGGAAGAAGGAAGGGAAGTAAAAGAGAGAGACAGAGAGAGAGACAGATGGGGGGGGGGCTCTCTCGGTGGTGCTGAACGGACAGCTCCCTGAACACACTGCAGTGTCAGCACCACTGTTATGGACCAGTAGCACCCACATAGAAAACGGTTGGGGTGATCCAACTCAGCACATCTGAAAGACACTAAGGGGCGCCCACTCACCCTCCATGAGGCTGTGGGAAAGTGTGCAGGCAATGTGTCTTCATTTAGGACAATCACGACAGTCTATATGTTGAAATTGATTCATTGTCATCTTGTGGCAGCAGATTCCAGCATAGATGTCTTAGTCCTTCACCACAGAAGAAGCACCTTCACTCCTCCTTGCTGCAGAAGCCTTCTGGTCGCCCCCAACCCCACAACTGCACCTCTCCATCAGCACTCACTCCTTCCCCTGAATGAGAGGAAGCTCAGAAAAATAAATGTGCAGTACTGTGGATTTTTTTTAAAAAGTTTGTGGCAAGGGGGAAAAAAATATTTTTTTAATCGTACAAAAGATATGACTTTCTGCTTGGGGTGTGAGCACAGCCTGAGGCTGAGACTCATCCCCTAGTATTATCCATGCTACAGCGAAAGCATACGGCACTCGTATCGGTCATCCAACAGCTGCATGGGTCCTGAGAGAGATCTGGAACGAGAAAAGCAGAGCAGATTGCTTTGGCTGCTTCCTCACGATACACCTTTCTAATCCCCAGTCCCTTTGCATGTTCCTAAATGAGCCAGGAAGATAAGCATCATCTGGGCTTGTTATTTGTTATCCTGGCAGAGATTTTTATTTAATTATTTATTTATTTGCTATTTTTAAATAATAATGCAAAAGTAACTGTGCCTCTACAGGAGTCGTATCTGGGGAAAGAGGAGCAGATGTGCTGGTTTTACACGGCTGGGAAAAAAAAGAAAAAAAAGTGAATCCGTTCTTTTTTAATTAACTCCACTGTGGGTCTCAAGAAAGGATAAAAAAAATGGAAAACAGACCGGTTAGAGTGTCTCACATAAGTAATTTAGTGGGTTTGCATCACAGGGGGTGAACATTTTTGCTTTTTTAAAGTGTGTGTGTGGGGGGGGGGTGTTTGTCTTAAAGCAATATTGCTTAATTGAAAGAATAACTTAAAAACAGGAGTTGAAGTGTGCTATTCATCTTATACCACATTAATTTGCCGTTACAGTGTTTTCAACCAAAACAAAGCGTCTCTTCACCAGCCTCTTATTTTTCTATCTTGACACTAATAAGACAAAATAAATAAATAAATAAAGTATGGCTCAGTGGCTAGCATATTCACCTCACAGCAAGAAGGTCCCTGGTTCGATTTCATGGCTTAAAGCGTTTCTGTGTAGAGTTTGCATGTTCTCCCCATGCATTAGCGTCTTTTGTGCAGTCATGCCATAGAACCCCAATTAAGTCATTTCCTGTTTGAAATTATATATATATATATATAGATGGATGGATAGATAGATACATAGATCGCCTTGTGAACTGCTGACCATTATTATGCACTAAAAAATTGAGGAAATGGTCACAAGGGGCAAAACTCTATATTAATTCTGCTCCCAAAAAAAATTATATTAAGGAAGCAATAAGAAGGACTGGACAGAACACCAGGCTGATCTTGTGGCCTGTGAATTATTTTGATGTGATCTTTAAATCTGTGGTGAGGATGAACATAGAGAGGAAATGAGATTAAAAGGCGTTAACAGATGTTGAGGGGCAGAGAAGTGCAACACAATATTTCATCCAGCTGTGCCTTTCTCTGAGAACCCTGCCAGGTCACAGCAGTCTCTCTCTCTCTCTCCCCCCTCTCCCTCCTAAAATTCTCTCTCTCTCTCTCTCTCTCTCTCTCTCTCTCTCTCTCTCTCTCTTTCTCTCGCTCTCTCTCGCTCTCTCAAGCATCTTTACTTCTGGCACAGTAAATGTTTGTAATTTTTCCCAAACAGTAAAATTTAAATATTAATTAAAAAAAACAAACCAGAAGGCCAAACCATTTTGGCTTTAAATAATACACTCTCATGAATTAGCACACACACACACACACACACACACACAATTCTTTTAATTTTGTAATATAGAGCAATTTTTAAAAAATGTCAGATTAGGGCAGCACTGTGGTGTGGTGGTCTGGACGTTCACCTCACAGTAAGAAGGTTCTGGGTTCGAGGCTTGGCCATTTCTGTGTGGCATTTGCATTTTCTACTTGTGCTTGCATGGGTTTCCTCTGGGTACTCCTGTTTCCAGTTCACAGACATGCACATTTCACATTGCCCCTAGGAGTGAGTGGGTGAGAATGTTTATGTGTTGGCCCTGTGATGGTCTGGCGAGCTGCGCATGGTGTATTCTGCCTTTGGAGTAGGATTTAACGAAGTGAGTAAGTATAATTAAAAAAAATAAAATAACTAAGACATGGATATGGTATGTAGCAACTAGCTACGTTTCTCCCTTCCGTAGTTAAGTGAGCTGTTATTTGCCATTCTGGTGTCACTGAAGCTCAGGTTTTAATTCTGATTCTCATTTATAATCAGTGTTATTAGCATTACGTTATGAATTCCTTGACAGTCTGTTTCTAATGCGTCCCAGCATGAATCCTGGTCTTTAGCATATCAAAGCACGTATTGTGTTTGATATTGTGGATGTGTCTGATTTGGCATCTGTTAAGTGGTGCCATTAGGGCTTAAGTCGGAAATATTTGAGCCTTGTTGAAATTAGAAGTTAGAAAGTCGACAGTCCCACTGGCTTCTCCGCTCATGAATATTCAGGCAATGCAAATTTTAGCAGTGCTTCTAATCTACAGAGAGTGTCCTGGAATTGGATTTGGGTTTAATGTTGGTCCTGTTTGAGATACAACATGTCCTTGAGTGTTAGAAAGTTCAGGAGGTCCATTTAAAAAAGATTTGTGTTAAAAAAAAAAAAAAACAGCAGGTACATGACAGGCTGTACGGTGATGTAATGGTTAGCACACCTCATAGCAAGGAGGTCCTGGCTTCAAGTCCTGGACTCAGGCATTTCTGTGTAAAGTTTGCATAGTTTTCCCCCGGATACTCTGGTTTCCTCCTACGGGCCAAAGACGAATTAAGTGGTTTGGGAAATGAATCAGATGAGATGAGTAAGAATATAGTGACAATGTGTTATTCATGCTGGGAAAAAAAAAATATTTAAAAATATTTTTATTTTATTAAAATTTTATTTCAAGGTTATTTTCAAACATGGCTCTCCAGGAAGAATTAGCACTCCATTTTGTTTTCTTTCTTTCTTTTTTTTAATCCAGTGTTGTTCTTTTTTTCCACATTTCAGCAATACTTATCCATGTCCTCTCCGCTCCTCATGGATCAGCACAGAAGAACTTGCAATTTGGAAAAGCTAGTAAGGACAGGGTTTTAACCACTACTCCATCATGCCGCCCTGTGTGTCGGCACCTTAACGTAATTTCCTTTCATCGTGTTGACCCTGAACACATTATCGTCAAATGCAAACCAAAACTGGAGTCATGTGATTAGATCCTGACCTTTGACTTCTTCTAAGTTATTACTTGTTTCTTTATTTGTTTGTTCGGATTCCTCCATTGCTGTTCCTTGATCCCAGTATTGCGTGCCCACACTCAGGCATGATTACTGTTCATCCTACATTTACTGTGTTGAGGCTTGTGCTCTAACCCCTAACCTCATAAGCTAAGATAATGACAGCTATATATGGATTCCATTCTCCTTCTCCTCCTCTCACTCCACTGTGATAAATAGAAGAGTTTTCGTACTGACCTTTAACACTGCGAGAAACACAGAAACTGATAAATTTATGCAGATCAGCTTCATTATTTTACTGTGCAGCGGGCGGCATGAGACAACAGTCGAAGGGGGAAAAAGTGTGAAATTACCTCCCACTTATCAGTAAGAAAGAGAAGAGGAACCCTAAAGAGATAGTCCATGTGATGAATAAGACGCAGTGAGAGCTGTTTGTCATGGATTTGAAGCCACTGACTAATCCATCTGGTTCCCGCTACATTTTTCTTCCTTTTATTTTTTTTAAATATGTTTTTATTTTTGCTACAGCACTATTAAATTCGCAATTTCGATTGGTCAGAAGATGATGATCAGTTTTCCGTAATGACAGCCGTGAAAGTAATTCCAGCCGCAAGGCAAATCACAGGTTTAAGGCAGAGCTGCACACTTATGAAATCATCCACTTGATTCTGAATGGCTTGTACAGAATATCCGTCTGTCTGTCCATATGTACTTTGATGCTGATTGGCTTTTATGTATCACAATGATAATTAGCTGTTATGCAACGTGATGTTATTGTCTGTTATGCACTGTGATGCTAACTGGCTGTTATGTACCACAGTGCTGATTGGCTGTTATGTATCGTGGTGTTTATTGGTGGTTATATATCATGATGCTGATTGACTGTTATGCATTGTGATGCTGACTGGCTGTTATGTATCACAATGCTGATTGGCCGTTATGTATCATGCCTCTAATTGGTTGTTATGCATCACAATGCTGATTGGCTGTTATGTATCACAATGATAATTAGCTGTTATGCAAGGTGATGGTGATTGTCTGTTATGCACTGTAATGCTAACTGGCTGTTATGTATCACAATGCTGATTGGCTGTTATGTATCGTGCTGGTAATTGGTTGTTATGCATCCCAATGCTGATTGGCTGTTACGTATCGTGCTGGTAATTGGTTGTTATGCATCCCAATGCTGATTGGCTGTTATGTATCACAATGCTAATTGCTTTTATGTATCACAATGCTAATTGCTGTTATGTATCACAGTGCTGATTGGCTGTTATGTATCTCAATGCTGATTGGCTGTTATGCATTGTGATGCTAATTGGTTGTTAGGTATCACAATGCTAACTGGCTATTTGCACTTTGGTAGGAACTTGTGCCAACATCATGGAATGTATACTATTTTGTTTTAGAAAGTTGTTAAGTTGTTTAGTTTTATTTTTTTTCCATTTGTTTGTTTATGTGCTTGTTTATTTTTAAAATAGTACTTTTGGCAGTTCTTTTACTGATTTTCTCAGAGAACAATTTTAGGACATTGACAGAATAATTACTTATTAATTGATTGATCGCCTAATTGGCTGCTTAATTTACTACTTAATCATTACTTTATTGTTTGCTTAATAATTATGAACAGAAAAGAAATGCAGCCCACACAAGTCTCATGGTGAGGTCCAGTTTCAGGCAGTGCCCAAATCTCTATATTATTAATGCTGTTAATTTTATATATTACTGGGGAAAAAAACTATGAATACTTTTCTAAATTTCATGGCAATGTTTACTATTTTTGGTTAGAAGTCTATCAGCATGACACATCTTGACTTGCCAGTACTGCCCACTCTTCCCTATAAATGCTACCTCCTATAAATCTACCAGATTGTGAGGGCATCTCCTGTATAAAGCCCTCATCAGTTCACGCTGTAATTGATTTTCAATTATTCTTATACTCATCATTATTATTTTAAAATCACAGAGTGAATAGACTTTTTCTATCCATGGAACCCGAAATAGAAAGAATTTCATGTGGAAGAAAATGCCTGACATCTTGGAGAGATTGATGAATTTTGTGTCTCATCTCGCTTCCTGGAGCGCTCTGTAAGGGACAGCTGGCTCTCTGCATCCACATTAATCAAGATGTAGAAATATATATATAAACAGAAAAAAATAAGACAGCAATAAGGAAATTCTTGGGGCCCTTTATATGGAAAAAAGGGAAAGTTTTCCGTCTCCAAGACTGGGCTAGTGGGCTATATTTAGAAACACTTTATTTAAACTGTTTGTCTGGGAAATACTTTAGCTTTGCTCATTGGAAATGCTGGGTATTGCTAGCAGGGGAGCTAAGTAATACCCAGAATGGATTTTCAATCACTTTTTGAATATTCCCCCAAGCAGGCTGTTTTTCTCCGTGAAATGGGATTTTCATGTAATATTTTCATATGGGTTCCAATTACGAAGCTTTCTGAAATATTCCTGGGAGTTTTCCCTGGATCATTATTTATTCCAGACATTTTTTTTGCATTTTTTTTGCATTTGTATCCTTTAAATCTTAATAATGTTTGTCTTTCAGCTGCTTTTATGTACACAGGCATAGTGCAATCTGATTGGTCTGCTACCTCTGGATTAAATATACATTATTCTGAGTGGATAATGCTTAATCAGGTTAATGGACACTCACAGTTTGTCACAATTACTTGGAGCAGGCGGTGGCGTCCATAATGTCCTCATCGTCTCACCTGTCCGTGTCATGGGTAGAATACAGTGCCAGTCAAAAGTTCGGACACGCCTCCTGTTTCGAATGAGTGGGTGTGTCCAGGCTTTTTACAGGAACTGTATGTTATAGCCGATGTTTAAAAACAATTGTTCTTCCACCAGGCTCGTTTTTTTTCTTCTCCTGAAGTTATGCTGCACTCCACTGTGATGGGATGCTCATTCAACATGAAATTTGGAAAATTAGGAAGTTTGGCAACAACCCAGGTGATTTTAATACTTACATTCATGTCATTTGACAGATGCCCTTTTCCAGAGCTAATTTTTTATACAACTGAGCAACTTACAATTCAAGGGCCCAACAGTGGCAGCATGGTGGTACTGGGGATTGAACCCCTGACCACTGGATCACTAACCACTGAAACTCCACTGCCAACATACTGATGAAATTCCACTTATTTGAACCAAGTTAATATGAATTAAATACTACATGTACAGATAGAAATAATATACATTTATTAGTAACACTTATTAAGTATATGTGTTTATAAAATGAAAAATAACTGAAACAATTTGGAATTTTTGGTGTTCAGTGATCTCAGCATAAGAGTTCTGGGACAGTGGTGACCATCCCATCGTTCTTATAAACATAGATACCAGTCAAAGGTTTAAACACACAAGAAACTGTACCCAAACTTTTGACTGGTAGTGAGTGTAAAAATGTTACTTGTTATGTTTCCGAGTAGTTTACACTAAAACAATTATCCACATCAGGCTCGTTAAATAATTAATTTATTCATTTTCTGAACCGCTTAATCCTAATCAGGGTCACAGGGAGGCTGGGGCCCATCTCAGCCGTCTCTGGGCGAGGGCAGAGTGCACCCCGGACAGCTCGCCAGGCCATTGCCGGGCGGAAACACACCGACAGCTATGCAGCTACTCTTGACAAAATCAGCAGTGGTTCTTTTACAGGCCTCCCACCACAGACAGTGAGAGACATGGCTGGCCTTTGATAACCCAGTTAGCTGCACTGGGAGGACAGCAGTGAGAACCTGTTAAATGTGGGGCTTGAACCCATGACCTTGGTATCAGTAATCCGGCACCCTACCACCGGGCCACCACTGCCATTAAATAATTCATTCATTCATTCATTCATTCATTCATTCATTCATTCATTCATTCATTCATTCATTCATTCATTCATTCATTCA
>JAOUQZ010000001.1:25746777-25763214 GCA_028564935.1 Neosilurus hyrtlii
AAATTCTGATGGAGAGTGAATCTGAAATAACAAAGCTGTTATTTTTAGTTTGAAATAAAATTATTTATTTAACTTCTTTTTTTTTTTTTGACTCTGCACATTCACTTCAAACAAAGCAACCCCTGAAATAGAAAAAAAACCACACTAGGAATCATCAAGAAGGCTTTTTTTTACTTGTAAATTACATATTATATTCAGGCACCAAGAAAAAACTACCGGGCACCAAAAAATTAAAAATCACAAGAACAAGGTTGTCCGACCGGGAACTAAAGCTCCAGAAAATTTTTCGAGCCCTGGTGTTGGATGGTTTTGTCATGTTAAGAAATAGCTTCTATACTTCAATAAAAACACATCGTTTTTGGTTTCAATGGAAATGGGACTGGAAATCTGCTCGAACAAGGAGTTTTACATGTGTGGATCGCAGGTTCAAATGATATCCATGGCTTAGTGAATAAAAATTGTGTGCACTTTTTCTTTTGGTGGTGGTGGGTTGGTTTTTTTGGGCAGTGCTGGGTTGGTGCTAGCTATTAGGTGGGATGTGGGCAATGAATACATTGGAGGAGTTGTGGGGAAAAAAACTAATTATTATAATCCTCAAAGATCATATTTTTTATCATTAAAAAAATTAATGCTTGTTATTGTTTGAGGTTCATATAAAAGCGAACCGAAATAAAGGACCTCGATGCACCACATTACTTAAGACAGATTTAATCATTTATTGCTGAGACTTTGTGAATAAAGAAAGAGACATTAACACAAGACAAAATTCAACCAACTGAAGTATGCTACAAACAATCGTATTACAATTTAGTATCCAACTAGAATACTGGAGCCTCCTATCTGTGTTGCAGCCTCTCAGTAGTGCTCTCTGAAAAAGGAGAAGAAGAAAAAAAAAACACCATTTAAGCCGACAGATTGTCTCCATAGGAACTAGAGATCCACAGGCATCTCATACATCAGGAGAGCTAATTAGACAAGTTAATAGAAGCTGTCAATCTAAAGAGGGTTTAAACAAATGCTGTCAATAAGAGCCCACACTCGAAGAAACAATAGAAATCTCCTTTAAATCAATTAGGAGGAAATGGGCATTGTGGGGGAAATAAAGGTAAAGACAAGCCAAAGAGTGATTATTTACCCCTTAGATTAGATCAGATTAGACTGCCGAGCAGCTGTGTGTTAGAGTACCACTAATAATTGAAGTCCACTTTTAAAATCATGACAGACGCAGGTGGGCAAATGAAATGTAAAGGCATCCATTTAATTCTCTTCAAGAGATTAAGTTTATACTACTTGGAAACATAAAAAAAGTAAAGTGTTTATTTTTACATATTTTAACCGTGACAAAGGCGGGTGAGGTGAACTTTGCTCTGTGCTTTATTTATTTTTTATTCTTTTTTAAATGTTATTTTAATTTTTTATTAATTTATTCTTTTTTTTTTTGTGGTGGTGGCTGGTACCTATCACCTGACACTGTGCCAATGCAGGGTACACCCTGAACAACTCACCAGACCGTCGCAGGGCAGAACACATACATAACCATATACATTCACACTCACTCCTAGGGGCAATTTGGAACAGCCAGTTAGCCTAATGTGCATGTCTTTGGACTGTGGGAGGAAACCGGAGTACCCAGAGGAAACCTGATGATCTGCCAACAGGACTTGGTGCACTTGGTGCCTTTCCCAGCTGGGTACTAATGTAATACAATGTAATGACCATGTAGTGACCATGTAATGCAAATTTAGTCCATTCTTGTTTTCATGCTGGAAGCTTGAACTGCCTCCCTATTGGACGTAAGTCGAAAACGAAACTTTGATTTGACACTATGATTTTATCATACTTCACAGAGATAGAAGTAAACCGCACTTCACAGAGGTGTCTTAGTATATACTACACATAAACACAAGGAAAAGAAAACCAAAATGAGATTTACAAACTGTAAATGTCCATCATTTTATATGTGAATATCCATCATTTTATATGTGAATATCCATCAGAATAATGCTTTTTAAGCCCAAAATAGTCGACCTATCATATTACATTGTTCCCATGTAGTCTGCAGTACTTTTTTAATCCATTATTTATAGCTTTTTGTTACCTTCCACGTGAGCTACACGGAAGATACTGTTACGCACTGATTTTCGTTCTGCAGGAAATTGTGTGTGTTTGTCTGTCCATGAGTGCGGACTTGGTCCTAGTAAATTATTACCCTTAATGTTAGCTATATATTGCTCATGTTATTATTACTAAAAATTTGAGAGCTTATGTAAATTCGATCGAACACATGGTTTCACTGACTTTTCAGGTGTTATGGGTACTCATACACACATATGCTCTGTCTGTCTTGAAAACAAAGTTAAACTTCTAATTATCTAATTAGATCCCAGTGTCAGACCTACTGGAAACTGAAGTTTCATTCAGTCATTCGTTTTTCGAAGCCACATAATCCTAATTAAAGTTGCGGGGAGTGTGGTGCCTATCTCAGCCGACTCTGTCTGAAGGCAGGGTGAAGTCTGAACAGCTTGCCTGACCATTGCAGGGCCAACACACCTATAACCATTCACTTTCACACCTGGGGCGATTATGAATAGCCAATCAGCCTCCATTACCTCCTTTTTCTTATTCATTTTTGCACTTTTAGTCATCACATCTTGTGCTGAAGGGGAAAAAAAGCAACAACACTTTCCTTTATTTTCAAATGTACTTCTTTTTTACTTTAAAAAAAAGACTTTTAAAATTGAATTTGAAAGGGTCAAACACTGCTGACTTGGTTTGTTTGAGTGGCGTTTACTGGACCTGGCAACGCTTTCAAAAAGCAAACAATTCATGGACCTTTGAGCAGCCCTGAGTCATGACCACAGATTTTGGTGGAGCAGGACGACACTGATAAGGACATTACATAACAAAATTAAGTAAGAACACTATGAGATATGATTGATGATATCGGATATTGTTGAATACATTGTTAGAAGAGCCTTATAAAAGGAAGCTGACATTTATTTTGCAGCCAAAAAATACATATTTGCAATATTTCTTATAATGGAAATGGTTCTGTACCTCAGTCTGTACATACAGTCTATATTTGTTTGGTGGAATTTACATTTATTTTTAAATTTAATCTGGATTTACTTTTAAACAAGATTTTCACAGCTCCCACGTATTTTTGGCAAAAAAAAAGGCCATCATTTCCATGAACCTGGCAACCTCATATTAACTTTCCTCTCCTCCGTTGAACATGAAGTGAATATTGGCCACTTGCAGAGAAATTCATATTCATCATTTTCTAAATACTGCACTAAAAGAAAAGTTCTATGCATTTGTACCCTCGACTGTATTTCCTGAACGTTTAGGATCCATAATTTTACCTGGGGTCAGCACGGTGGTGTAGTGGTGAGCATGTCCACCTCACAGCAAGAAGGTCCTGGGTTCGAGTCCCAGGCTTAGCGAGGGTCACTGCGAGGCGGGCGCCCATCTCAGCCAACTCTGGGTGCATGCGAGGTACACCATGAACAGCTCGCCAGACTATTGCAGGGCCAACACACACACAACCACTCACACTCACACTCACACCTAAGGGTGATCTGGAACAGCCAATTGACCTACCGTGCATGTTTTTGGACTGTGGGAGGAAATCGGAGTTCTTGAAGGAAACCCATGCAAGCACAGAGAGCACATGCAGACTCCTCACAGAAACACCCTGTGCATGGGAATCGAAGCCGGGACCTTTTTGCTGTGAAACATGCTAACCACTGTGCCACCGTGCCTCCCTCAAATATGTTTAATAAGTAATAAAACAATTATACTACTTGGCTTTCGTATAACAGAGAAAGCAACAGTTATTCGACTCAGCCAACAACCGCTAGACCCAATAATTCCTTACTTCGACTTGTTCGGTAACTGCTTATCATTCCAGGTGGATAATACTTGAATCACTCACGATTTCGTGAGCAGACGAATAAATTAAAATAAAGAAATCTCATCCACATGTATTTAGGAGGAAACTGCAGTACCTGGAGGAAACCTACGCAAACACAGGAAGAACATGCAAACTTCAAACCTTCACCAAACCCGGGAATCAAACCCAGGACCGCATCGAGTGCTGTGAGGTGAACGTGCTAACCACTACACCACCATGCCACCCTTGTTGCCATTTAGCATATACTAAAACTCTGAAGGTGTTTAAAAGGAAATCTTTAACCACACAGCTTATACTCGGAGCGCGGAGTTCAACTGACTTGCATCTGTCAAGGTTAAAATATGTACAAATAAACTATTTATATTACCATGTTGTATATAATAAAGCAATTATTCATTGTAGGCCCTGGGGGATGTCGCTGAATTGAATAGACTGTGCAGCAACATCTATCTTGCCTTTGGCGAATAATTTATTTATTAATATCCATCACTTTTTTCCCTCTGGGCTTTATTCAGCATCATCAGGTGGATGTTAATAAACAGATACACTATAATCATTATGATGCGCACCTGTTAACAGGCTCATGTACATTCTTTCCTAATAAAGAATTGGCCATTACACTGACATTTAAACTTCCTCTTATATCACGTTGCCTTTGTGGAGGGAAGATTTTTATTAGCACCTGGATAAAAATGTCACGAAATTATACATGGCATAAGTGTGTGTGTAATCTATCCATGAATTTTATAAATCCCTATAGGCTTTACAATATCATATAACTCTCCATATGCTTCCTGATCTAAATTGGCTCTCTCAAATCGCTAAGCACCTCATTTATAAAAATCCATTACATAAATATCCCCCCTTACTAAAACCCTGTAAAAGTGACACTCACTTTCAAAGCCTGATAAATTCCGAGGATAACAGATTAAATAAAGATAAAAAAGAAGCGAAGGAAATTGATTGTGTAGGGATTTGCAAAGGATTTGTCGTCTTAATTTCTCTCTCATCGCTAATCTGCCATGTGCTCGTCCTCTTTAAAGGGAATTTAAGAGAACGATTGAATTTCATTTCCAACCAGACTATGAGGGAGTGTCATCCAACTCCAGCAGATATTCATTAGATTGTGGTGTGAGTGTGGTTTGAGTGTGGTGCCATGCTAATGTCATCTAAACGTACTATCAGGTTTTACTTTCAAATCCAACGTGAGATGAAATAGTGCAAGAGGAACTGGTGCATTAGTATTACAGGAAATAAAATGTAAGAATGTAAAGCCCGTGAACTCCTCTGTAAAATCTATGGAAATACTTAGACAAAGAAAGTTGTAGGTATTCACTCACTCACTTACTTACTCACTCAATTATTTACCAAACTACTTAATACTACCAGGGTCACGGGGATGCTGGTGCATGTTTTAGCCGACACTGGGCAAAGGCAGGGTACATCCTGTACAGCTCGCCAGACCATTGAAGAGTCAACACACACACAACCATTTACACTCACACTCACACCTAGGGTCAATTTGGAAAAAAACAATTAGGATAATGTGCATGTCTTTGGATTGTGGGTGGAAACTGTAGTACCCAAAGGAAACCCATAAAAAAAACAGATAGAACATGCAAACTGGGCACAGAAACACCCAAACCTGGGAATCGAACCCAGGACCCTCTTGCAGGGAGCTGGACATGCTGACCACTATGCCACCGAGCCACACCACCGGTATGCAGATGAGGTTATTTACCCGCTCAAGCCAGTTCTCTTGGTTTCCTTTGGCCTGTGTGTAATTTCAACGCACTTAGTGATGTTTCATTGTTACCTATATATGAAAATTTGAATCTTGTAACCAATTAAGGGTTGCCAGATTGAATAATTGATTGATTGATCATATGAAATGTATATGTATATTATCTTAGCTTCTCTTTTAGAATAAGGTTGCGAGGCTAGTCTGGTCTTTCTGTGCTTCTTCTTTTTTGTTTCTCAATGCCAAAAAGAACTATAGTAGTAGTAAGTAACACGATTGTGCTAAATTACAACCCAGATTCTTCTTTAAGGACATTTTAAGGAATGAAAAGTCTAGTAAGCTTCATATCTACGGCACCCAAGCCGTTCTTCTTTCTATATTTCCATTTCTATATTTTGTACGTTAAGCCTTTTCCATCCTTGTTCTTTTCTCCACACCACTTCCTGCATAATACTGAAGCAATCTGAGTGAGCAAAACACTTGACAAAGTGGTATAACACCTTCCATATGCAAGGCACAGTAAATGGATTATGTACAGGTGATGCATTCGCTCTTCCTTCCTCCTGAACAGCAGAGAGCGCATGATAAGAATAACACCAAATGCCTAGTGGTACATCTTGAACTACAGCTTTTAACTGCTCAGTACATAAGTATATTCAGTACTTATGGAATAAAGACAAAACAGCATGGATGTATTGTTTATTCATTCATCCATCTTCTAAGCTATTTAATCCTAATTAGGGTGGCAGGGGAGGCTGGAGACTATCTCAGCCAACTCTGTGTGAAGGCAGGGTACACCCTGGACAGCTCGCCAGGACATTGCATGGCCAAATCACACACAACCATTCACATTTTCACACAGGGGTAATTTGGAACAGCCAATCAGCCTACTGTGCATGTCTTTGGACTGTGAGAGGAAACCGGAGCACCAGGAGGAAACCCAAGCAAGAACGTAGAGAACATACAATCTCCACACAGAAACACCAAAGCCTGGAAATCGAACCCAGGCCTTGTTTTGACGCGAACGTGCCATCTAGATATATAATTTCAGGAAAAAAATAAAATAAACGAAAGAATAATGGCTCGAATAATATTTTCAGTAAATCACATTATAGTGTTTAAACTTGTTTCAGTAAAAACATTATATTTTGTCGTATGATAACAACTCATATAATCATAATTATATAATAAAATAATAATATAATTGTTTAGAAGATAATATACCCTAAATTCTATTTGTAGAAATCTATCTACTATATGGGGAACAGATGAAGAATAAAATTTATAACTAATAAATAAAAACAACAAAACAAATGAACAAACATTCCGACATTTAAATCCAACAACAACAATAATATTAATACTACTAAGATTAATAATAATAATAGCTATTATTATGTGCAGCATTTTGGCGTAGGGGTTAGGTGCTTTGCTCAAAGGCACTTAATCCATGAAAAATGATAGGTGGAGTTTATTCCCCCACCACATTTTTCTGCTGGTTCAGGAATCGAACCAGCGACCTTTTGTTCTCAAAGCTTCTTCTATAACCATTAGGCTATGTCTGCCCCCATTGCCTGTTATAGTCTTAAGACATGCACATTAGCCTATTCGCCATTCCAAATTAGCTATAGGTGTGAGTGTGAATGGTTGTATGTGTGTTGGACCTGCGGTGGGCTGGTGATTTGTTCTAGGTGTACCCTGCCTTCACCCAGTGTTGGCTGAGATAGGATCCAGCTTCTCTGCAACCTTAAGGGGTTGGTTCAGCATATAAGTGAGTTAATATTACTATTATTATTATTATTATTATTATTATTATTATTATTATTATTATTATTATCATTATCATTATCATTATCATTTTGTCAATCATTCTTTTAGCCCTTCGCACAGAAACTCACCATGGTAGCCTTGTTAACACAAAAAATATTTATTTATCATTTATTCCGGGGATCGGGTCGCGGGTCAGCAGCCTAAGCAGTGAGGTCCAGGCATCCTGCTCCCCAGCCACTTCCTTTAGCTTTTCCGGGGGGGGCATCAAGGCGTTCCCAGACCAGCTGAGAGACGTAGTCCCTCCAGCATGTTTCTTCCAGCAGGGTTTCTTCCTGGTTGGACAGGCCCAAAACACCACACCAGAGAGGCGTTCAGGAGGCATTCTGATCATATGCCCGAGCCACCTCAACTGGCTCCTCTCTACGCGGACAAGCAGCGGTCCTACTATGAGTTCCTCCTGGATGACAGATCTTCTCACTCTATCTTTAAGGGAGAGCCCTGCCACCCTGTGAAGGAAGCTCATTTTAACCACTTGTATTTGTAATCTTGTTATTTCGGTCACTACACAAAGGTTGTGACTATAGATGAGGGTAGGAACATAGATCAACTGGTAAATTGAGGCTCCCTCTTTACCACAATGGGCTGGTACAACTCAGCTGCGAATGGGCTTCACACTCAGCTGCGAATCGCTCCAATGAGAGCTGGAGGTCCTGGCTTGATAAAGGCCAAAGGGGCAACATCATTGGCAAAAAGCAGAGACAAGATTGCATGACCACCAAACTAGAACCCCTCAACGCCTTGGCTGTGCCTAGAAGTTCTATCCATACATATTATGAACAGAACCGGTGAAAAAGGACAGCCTTGGTGGAGTCCAACCCTCACTGCAAATGAACTCGACATGGCATTGGCAATATAGAGACCGAATGGCCTGTATAGATAGCCCAAGGGACACGGTCGAAAACCTTCTCCAAGTCCACAACGCACATGTCGACAGGTTGTGCAAACATCCATGCCCTCTCCAGGATCCTGTAGAGTGTTTAGAGATGGATCTTGTCCATCCCAGTAGCCTAGACACTGAGGAGCTTTTTATTAACCTTGGCGACCTCTGCCCAATTAATGACCCCCTTCCAAACCTCCAGGCTCTTTTTCTTCCACAGAGGGCATGTTGTGGGAATTGAAGAGTGTATGCCTTCCACCTCCTGACAACATCTCCAGTTGAGGTAACCAATCCCCACTTCCACTGTAAACAGTGTTTGTGGAGTACTGCTTCCCCCTCCTGAGGTGTAGAATGGTGGTCCAGATCCTTTTTGAGGCCAATCAATACTTGTTTTTTAGGCCCTCTCCAAACTCCTCCCACACTCAAGATTTGCAAGATTGTCGGTACCTGTCCACTGCCTCGGGAGTCCCACAGTCTAAAAGGACCCAATAAGCCTCCTTCTTCAGCATGACAGCCACCCTCATCGAAGGTGTCCACCACCTGGTTCGGGGGTTGCCCCCACGACAGGCTCCAATGACCTTCTGGCCACAGCTCTGGGCTGCCACCTCGATAATGGAGACATGAAACATGGCCCATTCAGACTTCATGTCCCCGGCCTCCATTGGGATGTGGTTGTAGCTCTGCCGGACATGGGAGTTGAAGGCCCTTCTGACAGTAGTCTCCGCCAAACATTCCTAGGAGACCCCCCTGCTCACACTGCACCCGACCACTATAGCCCCTCCCACAGGTGGTGGGTCTATGAGAAGGTGGACCCATGTTTCCTCTTTGGGCTGGGCCAATATTTATGTTCCAAACCTGACCTATGGTCATTAGATTGTATAGTGACTGAAAGAGTGAGATTGCAGATATTAGCAGCTGAAATGAGTTTCCTTCAGAGGGTATCTGGGCACAGCATTAAAGAAAGGAAGGACAGCTCAGACAAGGAAGTCATTGTAGAGCTGGGAAGATCAGGGTAGTCAAGGTAGAGCTGCTGCTATTCTGCATTAAAGGGAGTCAGTTGAGGTGGTTTGGGCATCTGACTGGGATGCCTCCTGGTAGCCTCCCTTTAAAGGTGTTGCAAGCATGTCTAAATGTAAGGAGGCCCTGGGATAGACCCAAAATTGCTGAAGATATTGCGTGTCCTGTCTGGCCGGGAAAAACCTCAGGATCCCCCAGGAGTAGTAGAGAGTGTTGCTGGGGAGAGGGATGCCTGGGTTTAAATTTGTTGCCTCCAAAACCTGACCATTTATAAGCAGAAGAGGATGGATGGATGGATGGATGGATGGGAAAAGGTTTTTATGGAAGCTGCTTGCAGAATCATATACTAGACTCAAATACTGTTAGGAATGAAGCAGTCCCATGATTCTAAACCCCTCCTCCAAACTCCCCCAGAATTAATCTTCGGAGCAGACTCCAGTATTTGGGCCAAGTGTAAAAGTGTCCTAAATAAATCAGCGCACAGTATTTTGTACTGTACCGGAGTTTGCTCATGTTCACTTCTACTGAAATGTATTTCCTAAAATGATTAATGTATGTGTCTCAGCTCAAAGGCTTGGAGCATCTTTGAATGTCTGCTTGTATATCAAAAGTAGTTTCCTCTTTTTTTTCACTCTTACAGGTACAAAGAAACACATGCTGGGATCAGTAAAACAGACACTGGGGATGGAGAGGAGAAATATTATTTACAGGATATCAAAAAGCTTTCACTTTCTCTTTAGGGAAGCCATCAGAAATAAACTTCAGTTTGATAGCGAACATGAAAAGAATGTTGTATTTGTACTGATTTTGGTTTTGTAGAAGAGAGAGACACTAATGCGCTTACACAATGGTGTACAATGATGCTAAAATGCTAACCCTCAGGTGTTTACTGTGTGAAGGTGCAGCGTGTATAAACTGACTGATCTGCTGTACTCTCTTAGCATCTCCATCTCATGATAGTTCTGCCATTTTTCTAATTTCACTGAACAGTGAGAACGTAACCAAAGATGAAACATGATTAAAATTCCTCACTTGACTTTGAAGGAGATTCAGTCAGTCTAGGTAATAGACGAATGATAAGAGCAGCGGATAATTGCTAGCAAGCTTAGTACCGTTTGCTAATATTTGCAGAGGGCAACATGGTGGCATAGTGGTTAGTACGTACTTTCGTCTCACAGCAAGGATGTCCTGGGTTTCAGTCCCAGGATAGGTGAGGGTTTTCCCAATGTTTCCGTGGGTTTCCTCTGGGTACTCTGGCTTCCTACCACAGCCAAAAGACATGCACATTAGGCTAATTAATCATTCCCATGTCCCCCTAGGTGTGAGT
This sequence comes from Neosilurus hyrtlii, assembly GCA_028564935.1. Taxonomy (NCBI): domain Eukaryota; kingdom Metazoa; phylum Chordata; class Actinopteri; order Siluriformes; family Plotosidae; genus Neosilurus; species Neosilurus hyrtlii. The sequence continues at coordinate 25,757,486 of JAOUQZ010000001.1, forward strand.
GTGAGTATGAATGGCTGTGTGAGTGTGTGTTGACCTTGCAATCAGTTGGACAGGTGCTCAGGGTGTACCCTGCCTTCACCAGTGTCGGCTAAGATAGGCTCCAGCCTCCCCATGACCTTAGTGGGATAAAGACGTTTCGCAGTTGAGTGAATGAATGAATGAGTTTATCATGTAGCAATACCTACAAGATAAACTTCCTAGTCTACTGGTATGCAGATGAGGTTATTGTCTCGTTATGTACATCACTAACATAGCATGCCATCATAGCTGGGTAACCATGTTTGTTTTGTAGGGATTTTAAATTCTGTTCAGCATTTTGTTTTGACTGATATGCAGCTCCTGACAACATAAACTTCTGTAATTAACAAAGCTCACATAGGACATTGTTAGCTAGCTAGCATCGTAAATAGCTAGCTAGTATTGTAAATAAATCGATTGTTTTACTTGTTTTGTTGAAGTCTACCAGTCCCTCTTTAGGGCAGCAATATCCTTAAACTACAGCAGAGTGGTGTAGTGGCTTGGACAGCAAGAAGGTCTGCTTCACAGCAAGAAGGCCCTAGGTTAGAGTCCCGGGCTTTTCAGGCATTTCTATGTGTTGTTTGGATGTTCTCCCCCGTGTGTGCATGGGTTTTCTCGAGGTACTCCAACAATCCAAAGATATGTGCATTGAGCTAATTTTAAATGAAGCCAATTGGCTGTTCCGAATTGCCCCTAGGTGTACTGTCCATGGTGTATCCAACTTTTACTTAAAAATGTCAGCTGAGATAGGCTCCAGCCTCCCCGCATCCCTAGTATGATTAAGTGGTCTGGCGAATGAGTGATTTATTATTATTTTATTAAGACTTTTTTTTATTAAGATACAAAAGGTTATTACAGATTACCAGCCTTTGCCAAACACCTCTAGGCTAACCATGGCAGATTACCCTGCGAAACACAGAAAAGACGCTGGTGAAGTTAAGCAGGAAATTACAAATCCTGAAGCACTCCGAATGAGATGGCGGCTGGCCAAAACAATTGCTGAGAAAAAGACTGCAAACGAATTGGGGTGACTATGCTGGAAATAGCTGAGTACTGTATTTTGATGTTGGGCTCCTTACTATCAGGGAAAGGTAACCAATTAACCAATTAAGAAGTGCTTGTAGTCAATACAGTGCAATAAACTTGTAGAAATCCTATATATACTGTATATTATAATGTAAATATTAGACTTTGTTAAAGATGGGCTGGTTTGAATATTTTATACACTTCTGGTCTACTATGATTAGATTATGAAATGGAGTGAGAAACAAGAATTGAGGTAAAGGGAGCACGGTTTACACTGAGAGGAAGACTATAGTATCTCTAATATCCACCATCACCCAAGAGTTCAAAGGGTCCTGCAGCCATTCATGGTTGGGAGCCCATGAGAGCTAATTGGCCGAGCTCTCAGGGAAGGAGGGATGGCATACAACTAACACTAGTGAATAACGGGCATCTCTAAGCTCATACATTCAAGGGGGCATCCTCAAAGTTTAATAGATTGCCCCAAATATGTATGCACAGCAGTAAAAAATAAAGAAATAATCCGGCTGGCTGGCATGATCTGCCTCAAAGGAAGCCCTTCCAGGCAGGTAGGTGTCCTGTAATAGAGAAGTACTTCTTGACAGGTGGGAACTGGCTAAGACTAAAGTTTTATTCATTTATTCATTCATTTTGGAACAGCCAATTAGCCTAATGTGCATGTCTTTGGACTGTGGCAGGAAACTGGGGTACCTGCGAGCACAGCAGGAGCATGCAGACCCCACATACAAATGGCCATGCCAAGCCTGGAACTCAAACCCAGAACATTCTTGCTGTGAGGCAAATATGCTAACCACTAAACTACCGTGTGATACTATAGTCTAAGAGAAATAAAACATTTGTTGTTGAAAACAATCAACATCAGGGCAGTATCAGTAACCCACTAACTCAAGCCACATTTTCCTGCTCTGCCGTTGTTGTTTTTTTTTTTTTTTAACAGCACAGATTTATTGTTCATATAACATGACCATGAGACTTGCAAAGGAAACGAGAAGGATAGAAACTCAATTACTGTAACACAGCATTTTTTGTTCATAAGCTCTAGTCGGTGTACCAATAACCAGCACATTTATTGTTCTCTGACTCTATAAAAAGCCGACTGCCCTTTAGAAGAATGTGTTCAGGCCTCGTTAATAGGCCACGTCCTGTTCTCCCATCACCGCTCGCACAAACGAAAGGCAATTGATTAAAATTATACTACTCATATTTTTCATGAATGCGACTCATTAACACCGTGTATTTACCTCATCTTAAAGTGCAATAATATTTCCAAGGTGGCACCCATTCGGACAGAAAACAAATACTGGACCAACAATTAGCCTTGGAGACATTTTCTTTTCCTGCGTGCGTTAGCACAACAGGATGCAAGCCCAACAGCCTTACTTTACAAACTGGGAGGAGGCCCCAGGGCAGACCCAGAACTGAGTGAAGGAAAGTGAAGAGTTGAGATGCAAAACCTCAGTGGTGGGCTGTCTGGGCCAGCAAGGCCTTCTCTGCTGGAGCAAACACTATTAGAAGAATTGACCTACATTTACAACTTAAATTCTAGTATTTGTTCCATGAAATTATATTAATTTGTTCCCAACGTTCTATTCTCCTCATTTCGTATCGTGTCTCATGGCTGCACTGCTTCCAGTACGTGTATGTGGATGTTAGATTTTTTGTTCAATCAGATTTCATCCTCTATGTGCTGCCATGTCAATCTTACCTGCCCAGGGCCTTCAGAATCAGTAGTGCTGGCTGATGCCACTTAAACTATTTTTTTTCAAATTTAAATTTTATTTGTCACATACAAATTATACACAGTACAATAAGTAGTGGAATGCTTAGTAGTCCAACATGTAAAGAATAAACTATCAAAGCAACAAGAAGAAGAAAAAAACAACAACAAAAAAAAAAAAACCCAAAGGTCGGATAAATATAAAATATATATAAAATGCAAAAGAATAGAAATAAGAAAATATATTAAATAAAATAAAATATGCATATGAGATAAAAATATAGGATACTATATATATATATATATATATATATATATAATGCAAATGTAATATAAAATGTGAATGTAATATAAAATATAATGCAAATGTTCGGGCAATATAATGAAATATAATTTATAATTTATTAATTTATTACTAGCCAACTATATTAGCAGTGGGGATGTTTCTTTAACCAATCAGATTTCAAATTCACCTCACAGAGCCAGCTAGCTGGCCCACAATAATGTCAGCATTTTTCCATCCTCTGGTTGGTCAGAGCAAACTGTTCGACGAGCCAAGTTCCAATTTTGTCTATAAATAATCAACATCTCTGGTGAGTGTGATGTATTTTGTTTAAATGTTTTATGACTGCTGGCCACTGAAGGCTACTGCAAAACTCATTATGTCCACTGGACCCCTTTTGTTTTAAGACAATGAAATTGACCTGGAAAAGGTTTATTTTGAACAATCTATTATATAAATCTACTATTTTGTTCAGTGCCCCTTAACTATTCCATTACAAAAAAAGAGAAATAACCGAGGTTTATCCTTTTCACCAGGTAAATTTCATTGTTTTAACCCCGTAAGACCCAAAGCCTAATGCTATGCGTCTTGTCACTTCTTTGAACTGCTTCTGATACTTACCTCCTGATAACTATTTAACTTGATCAATATTTTTAAACAGGAGGACGTTTGGCCAAAAAGTAATACCCAGTGGCCCTCATATGAGAATCATACAGGTACATACACACAATGTCATTGGGAGAAAGTATGATGTCCTCATACTGTATAAGGATAGTGGGGTCTCAAGTGGTTAAAACAAAAGAGGTCAAGTAGACTTACTGGGTTGTTGTCGAGATCCCAATAAGGAGCCGGAGAATTTTAATGGGGAGAGGTATACCTGGGTTTCCATCTTAGACCTCCTGCCTTTGTGACACGATCTCAGATAAGCTGAAGAAAATGGATGGATGGATGGATTTCAAAAGCCTTATGTATAATGATTAGCCATAGCATTTAAACCACTGCCAGGTTATGTGAATAGCAATTTTTCTTTATAGTAATCTGTGAATAATGAATAGCAATCTTTCATTAATTAGGTGGCTCTCAAAGTTTTGTGCTGGAAGCAGGAAAAATGTTTGACAGGAAGAATAAAATAGGATATAACAATCACAGTAATAGCTTTAAGGTTAATGCACAGGATTATAGGATTGAGATCTCACTTGGCTGCTGACTCAGTGGACAGGTGGCGCTGTGACAGAATTATAAACGAGCAGTGAGGATGAGACTGAGAAAGGATTGTAGGGATTTTCGGTGCACCCTTGCTTTTAGGAGATGAAATCAATAGTAGAAATACAAAAGAAGGCATTCGAGAGTTTGCTCACAGGAATAATAAAGTTTTGTCTTTATTTTCCTGTGGTTTGTTAACACCTGGGCTGCTGCATCTGAAACATGTCGCAGTCGATCACTCAACGTTCATGGTGTTCATTTGGTCTCACACTGTGGTGGAGTTGCGTTTTGGCCTCACACCATTGTGCTGAAAGGTAATTCCTGAATTGAAATGGAAGAACTGCATTGCATTTCCTCCCACAGTCCAAAGACATGCACATTAGTCTAATTGGCTGTTCCAAATCGCCCCCTAGGTGTGAGTATGAATGAATGGCTGTGTGTGTTGGCCCTGAAATGGTCTAGCGAGCTGTTTAGGGTGTACCCCGCCTTCATCCAGTGGTCTCCATAGACACAGAGGACATGGTTGAACTTCTGATGTGCTAAAAAAATATAGTGGTTGAATCAGGATGCAGTATGGACACGATAAGGACATAGTAAAAATGGCATTGATATAGTAATAGTGAACTCAAAAGCGAGTAGTAACTTTATAGATGTAGTACAAGTAAGGCGTGGTTATAAGGACCATATGCGAACTGATTAGTATTATTTTTAGATTATTTTTAGATTAGATTAGATTCATGTGCATGTCGTAAGAAATTAGTAAGATTATGTTTGATGCAGATGGCACGCTGGCGCAGTGGTTAGCACGTCTGCCTTACAGCAAAAAAACCTGGGATTGATTCCTGGTCTTGGGTGTTTCAGCACGAAGTTTGCATGTTCTCCCTGTGCTTGGGTTACCACCGGGTACTCCCCAGTCCAGAAACATGTGCAGTAGACTAACTGGCTGTTCCAAATCACCACTAGGTGTGAGTGTGAATGGTTGTGTTGGCCCTGCAGTGTCATGCCATCACCCAGAGTCAGCTGAGATGGGGGTCAGCCTCCCCGCAACCCTAATTAGGATTAAGCGGCTTAGAAAATGAATGATTGAATGAATGAATGTTCATTGCAGTACGAAACTGGCAAGATGTCCCCGAAATTTTCACTGTGCAGTGCAGTCCTTATAGTCATCTGAGTGTCAAATCATGGAGGTGTGTCCCTCTGTGTAATCACCAGACATGAGTGTTATGAATCTACAGTCTGGGTTAGAAAGAAATCAGCACCAGCCATGCTCCTTGCTTCTTCATGTCATGTCATGTCATTTTCTGAACCGCTAAATCCTAATTAGGGTCGCGGGGAGGCTGGCGCCCATCCCAGCCAACTCTGGGCAGGGGCAAAGTACACCCTGGACAACTCGCCAGGCCATCGCAGGGCAGAAACACGCTGACGGCTATGCAGCTACTCTTGATGAAAATCAGCAATGGTTCT
>JAOUQZ010000001.1:25765346-25776031 GCA_028564935.1 Neosilurus hyrtlii
ACGTCCGAGCTGGGAATCGAACCCAGGACCTTCTTGCTGTGAGGCGGACGTGCTAACCACTGCGCCACCGTGCCGCCTGTTAGTAGTAGTAATAGCAGTATTTATTTAGTTTTTTTAAAAAATGGACATTAGTCTTCAGGAGTTTCACCCAGTCAGCCGTTTTAGTTTTCCAGTACAAAGTAATTAACAACTTTAAATTATTTTAAAATTAATTTTATCTTGTTTAGGGGTTTTTTTTCCCCTTAAAAATACCGCACTAAAATATGCAAAATGCCAACTGTTGTCCGACCTTCTGCTAATGTTTGATTGCTGATGCGATTTATTCCATGTGATTTTGCTCCATCTGTGAATGCTTCATACATTGCACTGAAAATATTTCTCTTTTATGGACAACAGATGATCCAATATGCTCTGGTCCATCTGGCCATCAGGAAATGTACATAAACATGTGTATTGCTTAACTTCTGAATACTAATCTACAAAGTGAACGAGAACCAGGAGAACTTTTCCTACCGCACCTGTAAGTAAAGCACTTCTCTCAGAATGCAGAGCTGTCCTTGTTCTTCCTTATAGAAAAAAGCAACACATTTTTGAAAACACAGACGTCTCAGAACATTCTGTGAAACTGTACCGGCGTTTTCCTCTACCTTAAAGGAACCTGTTGTTGTCTGGTGTTGTTGAGTTGATGAACTACTTTGCTACACTAAACTAATTCAGTGGACTTCATATCCATCCACAGTGTTCCAGGTTACAGTCTGCCCCATGACGACATCATCATTAGGTGACAGTCTTTAGCTGCTTTGAAAGTCAGTGCCTACATGAGTCCATTCAGTATTTTTTATTCATTAATTCATTTTCTGAACCGCTTAATCCTAATTAGGGTCGCGGGGAGGCTGGTGCCCATCTCAGCCGACTCTGGCCGGGGCAGAGTACACCCTGGGCAGCTCACCAGGCCATCACAAGGCAGAAACACACTGATGGAGACCCAACAGCCTACTCTTTACAAATGACAGAAATGGTTCTTTTACGTACACAGACAGTGAGAGACATGGCCATCCTTTGATTACTTAGTTAGATGCACCAGGGGGACAGCTGTGACAACTCGGTGATAGAATTGGTGATAGAAACGGTGGGGTGAATTCCAAGCTCCACAAATTTTTCGTGATTACTTCATTTTGGCCAAAAATTTAGATACTGTGTTTTTCCTTTGTAGGACAGAATGGCATTTCCCAGAATAATGTGAGCAGCAAGTAAACAGATGTGTTTTTTCGTATATTAACCAGGTTGACTAGCTAATTTATTAAACGGATCTGTAGACACAATTACTAATGAACTAATAAACACTGAGCCCATTAGCTAGCTCAATCATTTAGCCTAATTGTTTTGGTAGTTTCCAGCCAGTAGGTTTTGAGGTTTAAAGACATAACCCTACATGCTGTACATCCTGCTGAATATTTCACTGGAAGCTTGATACTCAAATACTTCCACATTTATAAACACTGAAGCGTGGAAATATTTTTTATAAAGTACAGATGGAAGGGAAGGGAATTCTTCAGAAACGAAGGGAATTGTGTGACTGACAGGAACGTATAGAAATATCATACATAATGAAATGAAAACAGGGCGGCATGGCGACGTAGTGGTTAGCACGTCCACATCACAGCAAAAAAGGTCCTAGGTTCGAGTTCCTGTCTTGCGCATTTTTGTGTGGAGTTTGCATGCTCTCCCTGTGCTTGTGTGGGTTTTCTTCAGGTGCTCTGGTTTCCTCCCACAGTCCAAAGACATGCACATTAGGCTAATTAGCTGTTTTAAATTGCCCATAGTTCTGAATGTAAACGGTTGCACCCGACATTTATTGAATTACATTTCCAGCATTTGGCCGACACTCTTATCCAGAGCGACTTACAATTATCATTTATTTATACAACCGAGCAATTGAGGGTTAAGGGCCTTGCTCAAGGGCCCAACAATGGTGATAGTGGGAACTGAACCGCTGACCTTGGGATCAGTAATCCATCGCCTTAACCACTAAGCCACCACTGGAATTACCTTCCTTTCACGTCCGATGGTGTGGTGAGGTGTTCCAGGTGTTCACCGCCTTCACCCAGTTTAGGCTGAGAAAGGCTCCAGCCTCCCTGTAACACTAGTATGATTAAGTGGTTCAGGAAAAGAGTGAATGAGAAAGTGAGGTAGAAAAACTTTAAATAAATAAACAATATTGCATTAAAAAATAATAATAATAATTAAGCGGATGCATGTTCTTTCATGCCCCTATACAAAATAATACACCAATTACCTTTTAAAACATAAATAATTAAATTAATTAATTTGGGATAATAAGATAAAATGACTGCAATATAGTCACTCATGTGCAAAAGCACCATCAGTCAAGCCTAAGGCGTTTCCATCACAACTTGAGTCTGATGAGAATTAGAATGCAGATGGCTCTGCTGCCACACACCAAGCGAGCCACTTAACAGTAGAAGCTATTAATGTGAGTTTATCTCAAACGGGTTCCAGTGCAGTAGAGATGTCAGCCTTAAATATGATAGATGGTGCATGCAGATACCAAATTAAACGTTCTACACCAGGCACTGTGAGTGACAAGCTCACTAATTGCTAAGTTGGTCGCCGTTTTGTGTGTGTGCTCGTGATGGCTCATGATGCATTGCTGGACCAATCAGGAAGTTTATAAATTGTAATGCAACACCTGGGCAACTTTTCACAACAATTCACAACAATCTCTAAACAGGGGTATTATTATAAATGATGATGCAAGAGGTGTGTGGGAATGTATGCAGATTGTACTCGGTTGTAAGTCTTAAATCAAATGAAATAGAATGACGAAGAGGCGAGCGAATGTTGATCTCATCTGGATAGAGGTTTGTTTCTTTCTCTCTCTCTCTCTCTCTCTCATCAACTCATCTGATCATCAAACAAATTTAAATATTAGTCAAAAGACAACATAAGTAAACACAAAATGCACTTGTTGAATGAAGGTTTTTATTATTAAAAAAGAAAAAAATTCAAACCTGCATGGCCCTGTGTAAAAAAGTGATTGCTTACTAAAGCTAAAAGCTGGTTGGGCCACCCTTGGCAGCAACAACTGCAATTAAGCGTTTGCGATAACTTGTGATTCTTTTACAGCAAGTCTTCCAGGTCATGAAGCAGCAAAACAGCCCCAGACCATCATACTACCACCACCATATTTTACTGTTTGTATGATGTTCTGGTTTTACTTTCACGCCAAATGTAATGGGACACACACCTTCCAGAAAGTTAAACTTTTGTCTGGTCAGTCCACAGAGTATTTTCCCTAAAGTCTTGGATATCATCGAGATGTTTTCTGTCAAAATTGGGATGAGCCTTAATGTTTTTTTTGCTCAGCAGTGTTTTTCGTCTTAGAACTCTGCCATGCAGGCCATTTTTGACCAGTCTTTTTCTTATGGTGGAGTCATGAACACTGACCTTAACTGAGGCAAGTGAGGCCTGCAGTTCTTTGGATGTTGTTGTAGGGTCTTTTGTGACCTCTTGGATGAGTCGTTCCTGCGCTCTTGGGGGAATTTTGGTTGGCCGGCCACTTCTGGGAAGGTTCACCACTGTTCCATGTTTTCGCCCTTTGTGGATAATGTCTCTCACTGTGGTTCGCTGGAGTCCCAAAGCCTTAGAAATGGATTAATAACCTTTTCCAGACTGATAGATCTCAATTACTTTTGTTGTCATTTGTTTCTGAATGTCTAGCTTTTGAGGATTTTGAGGTCTACTTCACTTTGTCATTTTATGACTTGTACATTAGTGACTAGTTTTTCTAACTGTGGTCAGTTCTGCAAGATGCTCATTAAAACCTCCAGCTCATTATCTTGTAAAGCCAAACAAGCTGTATCTGAAACTACTATATATTTAAAGCAAAGGGTCATCACACCAAATATTGACCAATTATTGGGCATTTAATTTTATTATTTATATGTAAATATAAAATATATAGCATGTTGGGTCTACAGTATTTCTTTGCATGTGCTTAAAACCTTTACACAATAATGGACACCAATCAGCCATAACATTAAAACCTCTCCTTTCTATCATATCAAATGTTTCACCAGTTTGTGATACTGTAGCTCTTCTGTGGGATCAGACCAGACGTACTAGCCTTTACTGCCGTACTAGCCTTCAGCATTTATGTCAATCTTGTCTTTTTGGATCACTTTTAGTAGCTACTTACCACTGCATATTAGGAAGGCCCTACAAGACCTGACATGATTTTCACACATTTAATAATTTGCGGTGCTGTGGCTTTAGCAGTAGGTGTGTATTTTGATGTTAGTACATCTGTAATGACTTCAAGGAAGTCATTTGTGAGATATTCTTCCATCAGTCAATCAATCAATCACCTTTATTGAAGTGTCAGACGACTAGCATGACACAAGTGGCACAGTAACCGGGACATATACATTTACATATTACGTACTTCTACATACTTTATACTTCTCCCTCCTTTACACTTTGTGACCTTGTTGAACTTCTCCACAACATAATCATGAACCTAATGTCATTTTCATGCCATGCCTTTTAAATATTCTCCACTTTCATTGACCAATGAAGGATCAAGTCTGTTGATGGAATCAGAGTTTCTTGCATCCCTCCTGTGGCCTCAGTTAAGGGTTGACAAATTGGCGAAAGTCTCTTGTGCGCACTCTAAATATCCAGCATGATGAATTGCATCATTCCCGCTGAGGCTGACTAAATGAAAAGAAGGTTTAATGCACTTGAAGCCTGAAGTAAAAAACCCTTAAAGTGACTTTATCACTGCAAGAAAAATGCCGGTATTCTTCAGAGCTATATTTTATAAGTACCCAACATCTTTAATGTTCATGCAGTGGCTAGAGGTAGACTACAGACCACAGAGAAAATTAATCCCTCTTGAAAATGTAATATTCTAAAGTACATTTATTTCATGTGCACTACAAGTGCATTAAGAGCATATATAATGTGCTAAAGTTTAGTACTTTGTAATCAGCCTTATTCCCATCATCACTGTTGTCAATAATTTCAGCCCCAAGGTTCAGAAAGAAAGGGAAAGTTTCTCAGACAAAAATGTGTCTGGGGTTACAAGAATAGAAGAAAGGGGCTTCTATCATGGCAGGCATTAATGTTTTCAGCAGTATGTATCACAGAGCCTGTCCTTTGGAATCGGACCAAACAAGCTAGCCTTCTCCTCCCATGTGCTTCAGTGAGTTTTGGGCACCCATGACCGTGTCACTGTTTCACCAGCTGTCCTATCTTGGGGCACTTTTTGGTAGGTATGTACCACTGCATACTACTTACAACAAGCAGAGATTTCTCTATCCCTGGCTTCAGATTCCAACTATCGGCGGATTCCTATACATTCCCAAGCCAGCTGTAAGATATAATCATTCCAGGAATCCTGTATCTGCCCCAAGTTTTCTGTTGAGCTGTACCAAAAGCTGACCAGGGTGCCTTCTTGTATGATGCCTGACCACATTTACTGCTTCTTGTTGGGACTCTACTGAAAAACTCTCTCAGATGGCAAAACTCATAAACCTTTCATGCAAAGTAATCCCAGCAACCCTGTTTCACAGATTGTCCTTTGCAGTCTAAGACCTTATTCTTTTCATCAGACAGTTGTCTGCGCCCTACCTGTACAGAAACTTTAAGACTGCTGACACTGACTGGATCTATCTCTTTTTCCATCAGATCACAAGATATTTAAACTTTTTAAGACCATCCTTTTTCATCACATCATAAAAACAAGCTTCTACACCTGGGCCAAGATTTCTTAGGCCATCGTTTTGCCTCAAATCCAAAGGCACTTGATCTCATTCACCACAGTAATATCTCTTAATTTACCACTTTTTATCAGATTTCAATTTTCCACCAGTGGCAAGTTCTTTCAAGCTGTCTTTTTGTCATTGAATCCCAAAGTAATTAAACTTTTTCACCAGCTGTAAGGTCTCGCAGAGTGTCTTTTTCCACTCACTCACTCATTTGCTCAATCCCACTAGGAGGCTGAAGCCTGTCTTAGCTGACACTCTGCGACACCTTGAACAGCTTGCCAGACCAGTGCAGAGCAACATACAACCATTCACACTTACACCTAGGGACAGTTTGGAGCAGCCTATTACCCTAATGTGCATGTCTTTGGACTGAGGAAACCCGGATTAGTAATCCAAAGCCTTAACCACTCAACCGCCACTGCCCACACTTGGAGCAGTGGGCTGCCACACATTGGTGGTGCCCAGAGAGCAGTTGGGGGTTTCGTGCCCTGCTCAAAGGCACTTCAGCCATGGAGGTAGAGGGAGAGAGGGTGCAGCTTACTCCTCTGCCACCACACATTTTTCCTGCTGGTTTTGGGAATCAAACCAGCAAACTTTAGGTCCCAAACCAGTTTCTCTAACCATTAAATCCCAAATTAAACTTTTCCAACAGTTGTATGGTCTTTAATGTTGACTTTTTCCATCAGATCCCAAGCTATCTAAACTCCTCCACCAAGGGCGGGGTCTTTCCCCTCACCTCAAGGAAGCACCTCAACCTTTTCTAGAAAAGAACCATATCCTTTGACTGGGCGGTGCTGATTTTTATCCCACTTGCCTAACAATGATTTTATAGGTCCACCTCAGATAATGCAAAAAGAATAACATGGGATGTTACCTGCAGCCCTCCCATCTCAGATACCTCCAAAACTTTGAATGGTATTTCAAATACTGTAATTGTAAATTAGGCATTAAGTAATGTCTGGAAATCTGACCTTACATTAGGCCATCAGGTGCAAATCAGTCCTGGATCAGTTGCATCCATTTTACTGAGTATGTGCCGGAACCTGCAAGTGAGAGACTCCTTGGGGAGGGATTTGGTTTCTTGGCTTGTATGGATTAGATAAAAATCCAGACAGTATGAGAGATCATCTGATTGATAAAGCCTTATAAATAACCTTGGGCTGTCTATAATATACCTAATATCATTTTATAATGGTGCTGAAAGAGCTGAAATGGTAATAATCAACAGTAAGTCTGTATGCTATTGCACAAAAATATTGCATAACCTTAAAAAAGGGTATGTGCTCTCAAAAGTCACTGAAGTATATAAAAACAAACACACCTGGGGTATGACAGAAGTCCGCCCTGTTTAAGTAAGCATTTATCGCATGGACCAGCATTTTCTGCAAATAATTAATCACTCTGGATTCTTGGTGAGACATCACAAAACTAAGCTAGATGACGCTAGTCCATTTCAAGGTCATAGCATCACTCTGAGTCAGTGAGCCAACAGGATCAACATACACCATGTAGTTTCATATGCACATCATATTCCATGGCCCACACATCATTAATTGTGCAGGTGTGGCTGAAAACCATGATGCATTTCGGTTTATGTGGTTCATATAACTTCCCTTTCCATCAATTTGAAAGTCAATCTGTGGTTAAAATATTTCTTATCTGACTCATTTTAGCACTAGATGACACAGATGCAAAATTAAAATGTGATTATACACCTGTCTCTGGCAAAGTCAGTCCATTTTCTTATTATGCTTGGACTGTCTGCCATCAGCAGGATTACAAGGCATGGGAAACAGATTTGACAGTCTGTTTCCTTCATCAGGCCTCTCCTTTCAGCTCAGATTAAAGACTACAAATTTCAAGGTAGAAAAGACCTCAGTATTTTTTTGCCGTAGATATTAGCTTATTGCTGTTAAGGGGGTGATCACACTAGAGCTGCGATTGAAACGCAACTGACACAAATGGCAATTTGTGGCTGTCTCTTTTCATTCCCAAAATGTTCTCATTTTTGTCTAGCGGCATTCACAGCATCGCATTTTGGTCACCTGATTCGTGAACTCATCGCAAAAAATGTCAAACATGTCTGAAATTTCCTCAAATGTCGCAAAACAAGGCTCTGACGTGGAATAGTCCCAAACTCTTTAACAGTACGAGCATGATGTCAGTGGGTCACAAAGTTGTCGTACCTACAAATAATTTGTTTTTGTTCATAAGCAAAAGCAACAAGTTGAAATCTTTGACATGGAAAAATTGAAAAAAGTTTGAGACTTGCTGGCATCCACCATATTTCATGTTTTTTCTTATCATTCATATTTTAATCGCACTCATAGTGCACAAATAAATAGCAAATGGTTTGAGAACAAAAAAACAACAAAATGCGATTGATTTATGACAGGAGATTCGCCTTTTTTTTTCGCCAAACAATCAAAATCAATCACAAATCAGTCGCAAGTGATTCTTTTTCTATAGCCACTGTATATTGAATACTGTACTATATCTCCTTTTTTTTTGAAAACATGCATTCATAATTTTTGCTCGGCAGTTTAATGCATATTTTACCGTCTGTTCCTGTCACACATAGCTTTCTTCAAGGGCGCTTGTAGGCCAGCATGACAGCACCCTGCAAAGCAAAGCATAATATAACAATCTAGAGGAAAATGACAGTAACAGTTCACCTTGAACAAGGAAATGAAAAGATATAAACATTTCAAATTGTTAATATGATATGTAAAATGCTGCAGAAACCTGAGTGTGAGTTTGGACCCAGACAGCACAGTAGAGTTGAAGTGGGGTGTGGCTGGCTTTCCTTTTAATGTGGATGGGTGTCCATTGAGTGTTTTTTCTGGAGTCAGGTTGCTGGTAAGAAGGTTTGCAGATGATACACGCATAAACAGAGAGAGTTCAGCCCAGCTACGTTGGACCACGCTTTACATTTGCATGATGAAAATGGGACCAGGCATATAAATAACAAATGTCCTTTGTGTGTGTGTGTGTGTGTGTGTGTGTGTGTGTGTGTGTGTGTGTGTGTGTGTGTGTGTGTGTGTGTGTGTGTGCCAAGCAACTGAAGGTCCTGGGGGACTGTAGGGGAAAAAAATATATGTTGTTTTCCCCAGAGATAAGAGAGCTGACAGATGGAGGTTATCACCTAGCTGTTTATTTATTAATTTATTTATCTACTGTTTTATAGCCAGGTGAAAAACCTACCTCGTAGAAGTGATGTACATTTCCCAACATTATTCACTGACACCAGTACGATTTTGCACTGATGCAAGGCATAGGTACATGTTCAGACTGCCGGCTAATATTTCAGTGTCATGCTAGATCATAATATTACTTATAAAGTTGGTTGAGAGTTCTGCTTAAATACAACCTTCTATTTTCCAAAAGAACTCAATTAAATTGAGATATGCTTATTATACTTTGTTATTTATTTTTTAATCTAATTTATTTAGTATTGTGTATCTCTGAGTAGTGAAGGTATGTGCACCTCTGGACCAAGCAGTTCATTCATTTAGGCAGCCATCTCAGCTGACTCTGGATGAAGGTGAGGTACACCCTGGACAGCTCACCAGGCCGTTCCAGGGCCGACTCGCATACAATCATTCACACTCAGGACCCAGGCTGCCACATGACTTGTGCTGCTACTTGATTTCCTGCTGTTGCCACATCATTCCCTGCTGTCACATGTTTTCCTGCTGCTGCCACATATTTCTCTGCTGCTGCCACATTAGTTCCTGCTACCACGTAATTTCCTAGTGCCACACTTTAATGCTGCTGCCACATGATTCTCTGCTGCTGCCACAAAATGTTCCTGTACCACATGATTTCCTGCTGCCACACTTGAATGCTGCTGCCATATGATTCTTTGTTTCTGCCATATTAGTTCCTGTTGCCACTTGATTTCTGGCTGCCACAGTTTAATGCTGCTGCCACATGATTCTCTGCTGTTCTCACATTAGTTCCTCTTGCCACTTGATTTCCTGCTGCCACATGATTCTCTGCTGTCGCCACATGATTCCTTGTTGTGGACACATGAATCATGAAGCTGCTGCCCTATGATTTCCTGCTGCCACATGTCACCCTGCTGCTGCCACTTGACCTTGTGCTGCTACATGATTTCCTGCTGTTGCCACATAATTTCCTGCCGCCACATGATTTCCTGCCGCCAAACTTAAATGCTGCTGCCACATGATTTCCTGCTGTTGTCACGTTAGTTCCTCTTGCCACATAATTTCCTACTGCCACATGATTTTTAGCTGCCACACTTTAATGCTGCTGCCACATGATTCTCTGCTGCTGACATATGATTCCTATCTAGCTACTGGATTTGTGCAGATTCTAGGCTTGTCATCTCTCTGTCTGCGGAACATTTGTGTGTTTGTGTAAAGTTTTTATTAGTATACGAACATTTGATTTTGATTTTCATTTGTAAATTAACCTTGTGCACATTCAATTCTTGTCTGAGGTTGTGTGAAAGTTTTTTTTTTAATCCAGGCTTGAAACATGTGGATGGTTAATGGCCCTCTCAATGTGACACAGTGGATGGTTTTACAGTCTTCAGCTTCGTTCAGTCAAACATACACCATATCCCAGATAACTAGAACATTGAAGCTTGCACTGGTAAACTGTGTGTTGAAGGGGGGATTCTTTTTCTGAAATGCTAATGACTATGAACATGCACTCAGTTACCACAGAACGTTAATCATTAGCTAGTGTTTATTATTTGTTAGGACAGAACAGAAGTAAAAAAGTGTCAGGGCTGAATAAGTGTGTGTCTATGTCACCTCTGGGTAGTAACACACACGGACACACACAAACACACACACTTTGACCCCACTTGTCAGACCCAGTTGTCTTCTATTGAGTCATTAGTTCAGTTGAGAAGTTCTCAGC
>JAOUQZ010000001.1:25813918-25824930 GCA_028564935.1 Neosilurus hyrtlii
CCATGTGTATGATGTGGCTCTTTGCAGTAACACAGAAAAAAAGTGGCTCTTAGTCTCTGACTAGTTGGCCACCCCTGGCATAGTGGTTAGCATGTCTACCTTTCAGCAAGAAGGCCAGGGTATACCCGCCTTCGCCCAGAGTCGGCTGAGATAGGCGCCAGGCCCCCTGCGACCCTAATTACGGTTAAGCGGCTTAGAAAATATATGAGGAATGAATTAATTTAGATAACTGAAATTATTAGTAAAGTCACTAGACTGAAGCAGTTTGTCTACTCTATTCCACCTCATCTCAAAAACAAGTGTTTTATTTTAACGTATTTATGGATTCCTATATAAAGAGTTTACTTTTTGACACCATGCAGAAGGTGTACTGGATAACTTTGTATTAAACTCATCCAGAATTCTGTGAGGGAACGTCAGGGGGAGTTTTAAGGACAGGGCTGCTGTCTGCCAGATGGTGGTCATTTCCCTGGGCGATTTGTCTTTAAATATCTCACTCATCCTTTAAAAGTGATGACACCCTGTAGCGAGTTAAGATATACTGCATTCGTATTGTCTCTCTCCAACTGTGGATATTTTAGGTAGCTTTGGAGAGAAGAGTGTTCCAGAGCTCCAAAATAAGAGTATCATTAAAAATTTTAACGAATTAAAATACTGAGGGTGGCACGGTGGGGCAGTAGTTATCACCGTCACCTCACAGCAAGCAGGTTCCCAGGTTTGAACATGACAGATGGCAAGGAGTCTTTCTGAGCAGTTTGAGCGGGTTTCCTCTGGGTGCTCTAGTTTCTTTCTCCAGTCCAAAGACATGCAGTTTAGAACCACTGGCTGCTTTAAGTTGCTCATGGTTGTGAATGGTTTCAGACTGTTGTTATAATTTCTGTAAGGGGTATTCGGTATGCGATCCGGAAACGGTCCATCGTGAAAATGCTCTGGGTTGTATTTATATTTTTATGATGTTCAATTTAATTTAATTTAATTCAATTCAATTTATTTGTTTATTGCAGAGCTCCGTACTTATGCAAACGTCACTTTGCTGTTGCGTCTGTGCTCACGTGCTCACGGAAAATATATATTGCGCATGCCCCGTCAGACCCCACAGTGCTAAAACCCACGGACAAGATCCCAAAAAGTGTGCCTTTACCCACCCAGCAGTAAAAACGGGTACCAGTAAATACAGGGAAGGTACTGCGATGGACAAGCATCTCACCCAGGAGGAGTTGAGCTCCAAGTTGCTTCATGGTATAGAAACCAGAACAAGCTCTGGCCTGATGAGTCAGTGGGCTCGGGTGTAATATCAAAGCCGGCAAAGCAAAGCCATTTCAGCAACAATCAGGGCTAAAAAGAAGACAGTAGTAGTAGTATAAATCAATAAAACAACAGCTAAATGAGGTAGCAAATTCATTCAGCAATTCACTGGCCTGTCATCCAGGTTGTCGGTTGCCAGGTTACTGCGACAGATGGTCTGAAATTGTATGTTGTGTGTGGATTGTGTGTAGATAGTGTTTCATAGACAATCCGGCAACCTAGGTATTCTCACGCAAACATACAAAATGTACAGATCTGTGTATGATGATTACTCATAATAAGGTTTGAGGGCTTCCTGGAAAAAAATTGGATAGGCACTGGTAAAACCTGGGAAAAGTGATATACAGATGGAATGATAGTATTAGGAAAAATATATATATATTTTTAAATATAGTATAACCAGGTTTACTTTTTTTACATTTCAACATTATAGCCTATAGGTTAAGGTGTTTGTTTGTTTATTTATTTATTTATGACATTGAGTTCATGGAGAGCTGGCCATATGGGGAAAAAAAAGTAGACGTGGATGGATGAGCCTTGACAGCAAATAGGCGAAATGAAATTGGATGTCAGAATTGTGAGTAGAAAGCATGCGATAGACAAGCATACACAAGAATATCCCAGAATGCTCTGTAATTGGAATCAGAGATGAAGTGCCTGGCACATCAACAGGCGCTCCGATGCAAATAGAAATGTGGCATCCTAGGACTGACAGCAGAATCACATTTCAAGGGTATGACACTGTGGAATATTTAAAGATATCCAATATAAATAAGTGCACCATTAAACATGGAGCAGGCTATAAATAATTAAACACTGACATTTAAGGAATTATGAAATCTCTCACTATGAAAAAGTATTTAAATAATTAAATAATTTAAAAATATTTTTAATAATTCAATCATCATCATTATTCATTCACTTTCTGAACTGCTTAATCCTAATTAGGGTCGCGGCAAGGCTGGAACTGCCAGTTAGCCTATTGTACATATTTATGGACTGTGGGAGGAAACCGGAGTACCCAGAGGAAACCCAGGCAAGCGGGGAAAGAAATGCAAACTCAACACCCCAAGCCCAGGAACCAAACCCGGGACTTTCTTTCTTTGAGGATGACATGCTAACCAATGCTAACCACCATTGTTGTTGTTGTTGTTGTTGTTGAAATGCCCAGTGTGCACTGAGGCCTCCCTGTAACCCTGTTAGGATTAAGCTGTTTAAGATAAGCTCCAATAACATTAATAGTACTGGCCAGCATAGTGGTAAGCACGACCACCTCACAGCAAGAAGAAGGTCATGAGTTCGAGTCCTGGGTACACCGTCACTCCGGTATCCTCCTACAGATTTCCCCTGGATGTGAGTGTGGATTGTTGTGTGTGTGTTGCACTGCGATGGTTTGGTGAGCTGTTAAGGGCGTTCACCTCCCTCAGTAGTACGATTAAGCGGTTCGGCAAATGGATGGATGATAATAATAATAATAAGAAGAAGAAGAAGAAGAAGAAGAAGACATCTGTCCTCAGAGCTGGTTTATTTGTAGGAATAGATGATTTCAGTCATTCAAAGCTACAAAAAAAGTATAATCTTTAGGATTTCCGCATGCAGGATAAATGATGAGCAATGAGCTGAGGATACAGTTATTTTCCTCACACAGGATTATTGAGTGACGACTCCCTAATGTTTTGGCACTGATGGCACATCCTATGACAACTTAATTTATAATTTCACCATCTGTAAGCAAGTTCCATTTTTACCCATTTTTATGCTTTCCATAAAAACAGAGAGACAGAGAGAGAGAGAGAGAGAGAGAGAAAGAGAAAGAGAGAGAGAGAGATAGAGAGAGGCACACACTGAGGGAAGCTGAGATGACTGGTGAAGATTGAAGAAATTACCAATCTCAAATGGACAGATTCCTTTGAATAGGAAGCACGTTGGCAAATTTTTCAGAAAGCCCACACCCAAGGGTTTGTACTAGTGCTAATACAAGGCAATTTGGTAAAATACAAAACAAGGGTACTTAAAATGGTTGCAGCCAGGGACTGCTTTAGCTCAAGTGTGCAGCCCTCCTCCGGTGTGCTTCGGTTTCCTCCTACAGAGACAAATACACATTCCTCCAAAGACATGCACAGTAGGCTAACTGGCTGTTCCAAATTGCCCCTAAGTGTGGATGTGAGTGTGAATGGGTGTGTGCGTTGGTCTGGTGAGCTGTTCAGGGTGCACCCCGCCTTCGCCCCGTGTCGGCTGAAATAGGCTCCAGCCTCCCCATGACCCTTGTAGGATTATGTGGTTGGATGGATGGATGGATGGACTCCAGTTTACATTATTTATAAGCAAAACTAACTTTGAAAATGGTACCTTAAGCTTTCCTAAAAAATGCGGACCATCTCCAATAGCTATGCTGTAGGGAAACCCAGTATATCCTGGACCCCTGTTTAAACACTCTACTTTGAATCTGGAACATTAGACATCTTTCCAGTGTATAATATACTGGGAATTCCCTCTGTATCCTTTTTTATGTCTGTTGGTCACACAATACCCAGTGAAGCAAAGAAGTGTGAATTGGTGTGAAGTCACCAGGGTAGAGATGCTAATTAGAGCAATGCAATCAAAGATCATATGAAAGTAGGGATGCTCAGCACATCAGGGAGACATCAGAAAGGGGACGGGCGGAGATCTGTAAGCCAGGATAGTCAGGGTATTATTTGCGGATGACATTGTAACAACAAGCGATGTGCATGTGAATGTTTCAGATATAAAACACAAAGAGAGAGCGGCACGGTGGTGTAATGGGTAGCACATCTACATCACAGCACGCAGGTCCTGACCTGCTCGCAAGGTACCAGTGTGGTTCTGTGCTCCTGCGTTTCTGTGTAATTAATGCTAGCATGATTGCTGGTATTTCTGTTGTTTGTGAACGCCATTTCTTTAAGTTAAGTACCTTTGTGTTTGTTTTTTTGCGTTCATTATCCCCGGGGCCCTTGCGTTTGTGTCCAGCCAGCACCCCACTTCCACTTCCCTGCACCCCAGCATCTGACAGCCACTCAGTGGTTACCGTGAGCCCCAATTATCTTCGACACCGCAGCCTCAAAAGTTAGTAGTGTGTTTCTTCCTGTGCTTTGAATATTTTAACCTGCACTTCGAACTCTTCGAGTCAGGCTTCCAACATAGTAAGAAAAGTCAATATTAGCATGTTTTGAATATTCATGAGCATCACACCTAGTGGAACACGAGGGACACTCATTTCAACTGAAGCGATTTGGGCTTTTAATCTCCCCAAAAGTGGATTCAGTCTCCAATATCAATACACTAAATAAAGGTTTAGTCTAAAGCTTAGGAACAAATACACCCACTTGCGGGGAGGGTGGAGCTTATCTCAGCCGACACTGGGCAAAGGTATGGTACACCCTGAACAGATCACAAGAGCATCGCGGGGTCAACACAACAAACAACCATTCACACTTACGCTCAATCTAGGGCAATTTGGGACAGTCAGTTATTCCAATAGCCATGCATGTCTTTGGACTGTCAGAGAAAACCGGAGTACCCAGAGGAAACCCATGCAAGCACAGGGAAAGCATGCAAACAACACAGAAATACCCTTTCCAAGCCCGGGACTCAAACCCATGATCTTCTTTCTGTGAGGCGGACGCATCAACAACTACACCCTCGTGCCGCCCAAGGGGAAACACTGAATCCTGCATATCCTTAATGCTAATATGATTGATCGTTATCCGGCATTACGCTAACACAGCTCGGAAATTACCATAGGCTAATAAGAGTCTTCACTCAAAACAACCTCAGGCTGTTTTTGTCATGCTCCCCCCTCCAAAAAAACAAAAAACAAAAAAAAACAACAACAGCAGACTTAAATTAAACAATTTTGTGTTATAGATTTTGCAAAGGTGCAGTGCCAGCACATCTGTCATTCTTCTCTTCGGTCTGGGACACAGTCCTGACCGCTCGATAAATAAGCAGCTCCTACCTAAGGCTGTATAAGAATGAATATATAAGGAGGAAGACCGTGACTCGATGTCCTGGACATTAGGAAAGGCGTGTGCACTGACCTCCTGATGCATGAACTTAAATATTGAGGTCGTCCTTTTGCCTCCCTGTACTTGAATAATTAATGACACACTTGGGCTTGGTCTCTCTCTCTCTCTCTCTCTCTCTATTTCTTTCTCTCTCTCTCTCTCTCTCTCTCTCTCTCTCTCTCTCTCATGTGATTTTTCTTTTTTCTTTTTTCTCTTTCTCTTCTCGATAAATCTCCAGAAGCCAGGCTGGGACTTTGGGAAAAATACACAGCTCTTACACAAGAGCTCTTGTTTTCCAATGATCCCTCCTCGTCTATTAATGGATAACTAAAAATTTTTTAAATACTCCCTCTTTCTCTTTCTCTTTCTCTCTCTCTCTCTCTCTCTCTTTCTCTCTCTCCTCTGACTGACGAGGCTGATGTGATAAACACCAATCAACTTGTTGCTGTATGATAGCACCGGTTCACGTGGTGACTCTTACCCTCGGGCCGTCCCAGAGAAAGCCTTAGCAGAACAGTGGCTGTAAATAGGATTGTTGACAGCCCACATCAACTGGGCACGCTTTTCTCCATAACTGCTGGTGCTGTCTTCCAAACGTCTCTTCATCTGTTGGCATGGGGTCTTGGCAGAATCCTACCTTTTCTGTGGCAACTTTTTAATTTGGAAATGCCAGAGGACATACTCCAAATCCTACCTGTTGAATATAAAAGCATCAATCAAAGACATTAACAGAATTATTTAAACATGGAAAGTTACTGTATGAAATATGCAAAGAAAGGCAACCCCCCCCCCCCCCCAAAAAAAAAAAAAATACAAGAAAAAAAAAAAACAAACAAAAAAACCCCCATCAGAATAGTAGTTAGCACTTCCACCTCACAGCAAGAAGGTCCTGGGTTTGAGTCCCGGGCTCAGTCACGAGGTTTCTGTGTAAAGTTTGCATGGCCTTCTTCTGCTTGCATGGGTTTCCCCAGGGTGCTCTAGTTTCCTCGCACAGTTTAAATACAAGCACATTAGGCTAATTGGCTGTTTCGATTTGCCCGTAGGTGTGGATGTGAGTGCGAGTGATCATGTGTGTATTTGGCCCTGGGATGGTCTCGCAAGCTGGTAAGGGAATATCCTGACATTGCCCAGTGGCGGCTGAGATAGGCTTCCGCCTCCCTGCAACCCTCATATCATGTAATGAGTGTAGTATAAAATAGAAACACCTTTCAAAAAAATATTGCTCTTGATCCATTAGTTTCATCAACCAAACAACCCGGTATAACTCGAAGGCAAAGACTCCTCCTTTCGTTTGAAATGCTTTCTCTTTGCTCTTTTATGGAAGGTAAAAGGAGAAGTAGTCCTTGACTGTGGCAGCCAAAGCAATAAGAGAAAAGTCTCACAGCCTCCAATCAAACCTCACTGCCTAGAAAGCCCTACTACAACTCCATCTTCTATTGTCTGTGCCCGACTCATTTCATTTTTACAAATATATCTGTCAGACAGCCAGCGCCAAAGCCATGAAACCCGGGTACCTCAGTGCAGCTGTCACAAAGACGCAGACGTATTAAACATGTGCTTGTAATAAACGTGCACGCGTCTATCCTTTCGGTTATTTACATTTACAGAATTTGGCAGGCACCCTCCGCTGGAGCAACTTACATTTTTATGCACCTGAGGGCCTCACTCAAGGGCCCAACAGTGACAGCTTGGTGGTACTTGGGCTTGAACCACCAACCTTCTGATCAGTAACCCAGAGCCTTAACCACTGAGCCACTACTGCCACTGCTTAGCTGTTTAAGAAGTTTTTTTTATTAGAAAGGTTTTATGTTGACGGATCTCCAGATGTTTCCAGGCCAGATGGGATATATAATCCCCCTCCAACTAGTTCTGGGTCTGCTCCAGTGCCTCCTGCCAGTTGAACATGCCCGGGACACCTCTTAAGGGAGGCAACCAGGAAGCAGCCTAATCAGATGCCCGAACCACCTCAACTGACTCCTTTCGATGCTGAGGAGCAGCGGCTCCACCCTAACTGTCCCTCGGATGGCTAAGGCTGTGCCCTGATCCCGTCCAAAGGAAACTCATTTTGGTTGCTCGTATCCACAGTCTCGTTTTTTTGGTCACTATTCAAACCTCATGACCACTGGGAGGGCTGGAAAGTAGATGGACAGGTAAATCGAAATCTTTGCCTTTAGGCTCAGCTCCCTTTTCACCACAGCACTGACTCAACACCGATTCATCCGCTTTCTTCCCACCACCAGATATCAATAATATAAAAAGCCTCGTTATCACTTTTTGTTGTAAACTAAAGGCTTAAGCGCTGATAACTTCAGAAATAGCATCATATACCATAGTTTTAACAGTTTTAAAGGTGCCCCTTTACTAGCGAATAGATGATGCATTTAATCTTCCATTATCAGTTCTTTTGGTTGAAATCAAACGTTTCCCGGTAAAACCGCCCCAGCTCACATTCTTACTATTTCTTATTCACCTGTTTTACTTCTTGTTTTGGTTCTGTACCTGTTTACAATAACAATAACAAGACTGCATGGCCAGAGGAACGACCTTGCACATACGTGATGACTTGTCAGTGTAACACTGATTCGTAGAAGGTGAAAAAGTCCGAGATCAAGTGTTAAGAAACCGAAGAAGGCATATGACGCAAGGGGAATAAAAGATGGTGATGCTTACTAATACTATTGCGCCTGGTGCAGGGGGGGGTCATTCATACCCTCTCTAACTCATTTGCCCTACCACCTAATCCTACTACAGTTGTAGGGAGGCTGGATCCCATCTCAGCCAAAACTGGGTGAAGGCAGGGTACACCCTGAACACAGGGCCAACATTACACAACCATTCACATTCACACCGAGACGCAATTTGAAACATGTGCATGTCTTTGGACTGTGTGAGGAAACCGGGGTACCCGGAAGAAACCCATTTACGCACAGTGAGGACATGCAAACTGCACACAGAAACACCCTTGCTGAGCCTGGGACTCGAACCTAGGACCTTCAAGTGTTGAGGCGGACGAACAAACCACTATGCCACTGTATTTCATGTGTATTAAATATGTCTGGTATGTGAGAAAACAGACATTTATAACCTTGCTAGCTACATAATCACACCGAGGGGGTGATTAAGGATATCACATCCAAGTAGCCTAATGTGTATGAATTGGAATGTGGGGGGAAACCGGAAAGGAAGAACATGCAAACTCTATACAGAAAACTGGAACTGAAACCAGCAACGTCTGACTGTGAGGCAGGAGTACTAACCACTGCACCACCGTCACACCCATGTTTTTTTTTTTCTTTTTCGCTCTTTGCAAAATCTTGTTTAGTGTAAATGGGTTTTTCGAAAGCCTTGTAATGGTTCCTTTTCTGCTTCCCTCGTACAATAATGTAAATCAAGTTGAAAGTGAAAACACATTGATGTATTATTCATTAAAATTTATCAGTAATGTTGTTTCATAGGCTGTAAGTGTTGAGGTAGGTGGTTTTAACTTAAAAAACGCAGTAGGTTTTTTTTGTGTGTGTGTGTGTGTGTGTGTGTGTGTGTGTGTGTGTGTGTGTGTGTGTGTGTGTGTGAAAAATGTCAGGCTTAACTAAAAACCCGAGCTGCAGAACTGAAAACCATACAGTCCGAAAGCAAAAGGTGACCGCGTTGGCAATCTCTGATCTGCGAAACTAAAAATCCAAGAACGCTGCACATAAAGGTGGCTCTTTACTTTGAGAAATAGATTCCATGCTTTGTTTAGGATTCCTCTCATCACTTGCTCATTTGCTGTACCACTTGATCCTATTAGGGTCAAGAGGAGGCCGGAGCCTATCTCAGCCGACACTGGGGTCGAAGAAGATGGTATACACCCTGAACAGCTTGCCAAGCCATCATAGGGCAACACACACACACAACCATTCACACTCACATCCACAATTAGGGGCAATTTGGGACATCAATTAAGCCTAATGTGCACGTCTTTGGACTGTAGGAGGAAACCAGAGTACCCGGAGGAAATCACACAAGCATGGAAAGAACATGCAAACTTCACACAGAAACGCCCTTGCCGAGTCTGGGACTCGAACCCAGAACTTCCATGCTGTGACATGCTAACCACTACACCCTAGATAATAAAATAGGTTGTCCCAAAAATGGCAATAATCACCCCAAAGCCTGCAGACAAATAATTAAATTAGCGTATCAAAATTTTCAAAAATTTGGACACATATCGGCCTTATTTATGTTCACAAGAGTATTTACACAAGACAACATTCCCAAGAGCGTCTGAGATTCACTAAATCTTGATTAATAAGCTTCAATCATATAAACAGCAATAAATTACTGTGATTTTCTACAAAGATCGATGTTATCAAGATTAAACACCTTATTTATTTTTATTACACACAGATTTAATCAACATTTTATGAAAAACAAAACTTTGGATTTTTAAAGCATGACAGCAGTTATGTGACACTTTGTTAAAATTTTTTTTAATAATTTAAAGTATAAGTATATACTACATGGTAACATAAGAAAATTAAAATAATCAAAAAGTGTGTGTGCGTATGGGACGGGTTATTGATCATTTTAATATTTTTTAAGCTTGACAGTCATGGTAACATCCTGATTAGGACGTCCTGGGTTCAAGTCCCAGGCTCAGCGAGGGCTGAATGTACTGCCTGTATTAGTGTGGGTTTCGTCCAGGTACTCCGGTTTCCTCCGACAGTCCAAAGATATGTACATTAGGCTAATGTGAGTTTGAATGTGGATGGATGCGTGTGTGTACACCTGTGATGGACTGGTGAGATGTTCAGCGTGTACCCCGCCTTCAACCCCAGTGTCAGCTGTGACAGGCTCCAGCGTCCCAGAAACCCTATTCGGATTAATCGGTTCGGCGAATGAGTGATTGATTGATCGACAGTAAGATGTAAAGATATCTACTTTCAATCAGATAATTGATGTCCCACTATTTGCTTTAAAGGATTTCTGCTATAAATATTTCTATATCGCCCATATGAACGTGTCCTGCTGGTTAATAAGAACGTTGTGATATCACATCATCTCTGATCTTGAGGATGGAACCTGTGGTGGAGTTGCGCTCTCCACATTGTCTTTCATATCAGGTTTAAAGCAGTTTTGCCAGTTGTTTATCCGGATTTGTTTTCTGTTTTCGCTCCTGGGCGAAGTCTTCTGGGGTTTCTTAACAGGCAGTGGTGAGCAGACCTGAAAGCTGCCTACTGTTGTTTACTATATTACCCAAAATCCCAACGGAGGCTGTTGCCATGCTTTCAGAAAACATCAGATGGGCTGAGACTTGCATCTGGGAGAGAGGAGGGGTTGGGTGTTAAGGGTGATGTTGGGAGATGTAACGCTTTCTGTTCATATTTAGACTATAGAATAGTTTTATAAAGTTCTACCGCCGGAGAGGAAGATGGAGAGAGGAGAAATGAGACCACTTATACAACATGCAGCCAGAGACTTGCTCTTTTCTCCCATAAACCTGTCCATTAGCTCAAATCGTTACTGATTGCACTGGATATGATAACTAATACATGGAGTGTATAATTGTCCTTAGGAAGCTCATTCCTGAAAGCTATTTTACAGCCACTGTGTTTAAGTTTCATCTTTCATTCATCTTCTGAACCGCTTATTCCTACTTAGGGTCGCGGGGAGGCTGGTGCCCATCTCAGCCGACTCTGGGCG
>JAOUQZ010000001.1:25856118-25867965 GCA_028564935.1 Neosilurus hyrtlii
TATCTATCTATCTATCTATCTATCTATCTATCTATCTATCTATCTATCTATTTATCTATCTATCTATCTATCTATCTGCAACCTAATTTCTCTCGCTGTGAGGCAACAGTGCTAACTACTAAGCCACCATGTAGATATGAGTTTGGTGAGTTGGTTGAGTGGGTGGTTAGTCGATTGGTTAGTTGGGTGCTTGTTTGGTTGGTTGGTCAGTTGGTTGGTGTGTTGTTCGGATAGTTGGTTAGGTGGTTGCCCACTTTTTGTTGCTCTTTTTTTCATTTACAGCAAATCCATAATTTTTGAAATAAATATACATATGGTATGTAAATATTAATTGATTTGCCCTGGGGTGGTCAGGTGAGCTGTTTAAGGGTGTACCCCACCTTCACCCAGAGTCAGTTGGGAGGGGCTTCAGCCTCTCTGTGAGCCTCATAAAGGAAGTCTTTGACAGTTTATCAGTTTGTTATTGTTTGTTTTTACATGCGTGTTGCTATTCATGTACTTTTCCAACGTCAAAACATGCACAAGCCTATTTATTTATTTATTCAGTTGTTTGTTTGTTGGTTGGTTTGTGTAGTTTTGTTTGTTTAAATACTGTGCTGCTCCATGTTCCTATTATTTTTTTTTTAGTTTTGCTTGTTTTTTTTATTTGTGTGTGTTTAGACATGTATTTATTTACCTATAATTATATTTGTTTATTTATTTATTTATTAATTTGGGTTAGTTTTGAAAAGAAGAAAAAACAGAGATTGGTGTTTGTTTATATCTATCAGACAATAACTATTATGTTCCATGGAAGTTAATTGTAACTATAAATGGACAAAATGACTTCATGTGTTATCATTAAAATATAGATAGATAGATAGATAAATAGATAGATAGATAGATAGATAGATAGATAGATAGATAGATTGTTGCAGGAACAGAGGAATAAACAAACTTCACTTTATATCAGGTCACATGACCAGACCACCCCATGATTGATTATTTTCCACTAACAGCATATTGGGTATAAACCATATACTCTTCTATAATATTAAAGCAGTGGTGAAGATTTCTCTGTGTGTCCTAACTCCATTCCTGACACAGCAGGACAGACTAATGGCTGACGGACTCCTCTGCTTGTTTCTTTCAGGTCATTAAACAGGAAGGTTTGAGGAACGCAGCATCGCAGTGCACGCTGTTTGACCTGCTTAAATACAGCGATATGGATGATGACGAGCACCTGACAAGGGATGAGTTCTATTCCGCTTTTGGTGAGTGTCACCGTTCATTTCTCCGATGGGTTCTACGGTTTCAAAGCAATTTCTCCCCCAAAGTCAGCTTGGTTTTTTTTCCCTGCTCTATATTTCGGGACTTATTCCATGTATTATTGCTCAAGGCACATCCCAGGAAGCTTGACATCCAGTTATCTCAAAGGGATGTACTTCAATTTCTTAATCCTCCTCAAGCATTATAACTCATACGAAAGGGAAACTCTGAAGTCCACCCTCTTGTTCCGTTCGCTTCGTTGTGCATTATGCCTAAGGTATTAAGCTGCACCTACAGGGGCCAGTTCATCCCGTAGAGATCCGGGTGTTGTATGAAACAGCTCTCTGTAAATAGGTACTGAGACACTTCTGCAGGGTTTGTAACTTTTGAAATGGATAGAAGCAGAGACTGTTACTGCGCTAATGCCACTTATCTAATGGCTGGCAGACAGATTTCTTTAAGAGCTTAGGGTACTGAGTTGTGTAATGCAACTTTCTGTAGTGATTTCATCATCGCAGATTGGTATGATCCAGTTTAGTTGGAAGAGTGACCATAGGCAAATCCAAAGTCGACTCTGGAGCCGACACACACAACCATTCACACTCACACTCATACCTAGGGGCAATTTGGAACAGTCAATTAGCCATGTTTTTGGACTGTACAAGGAACCCTGAGTACCTGGAGGAAACCCAGACAAGCACCAGGAGAAGATACCAACTGCAGACAGAAATGCCCTCACCAAGCCCGGGACACAAACCCAGGACGCTCTTGCTTTGACCTGGATTTGCTAACCAATATGCCACCATGCCACATCGCTACCATGCCACTCCCATCCATTATCTGTACCCCTTATCCATGCTGGAGCTGAACCCACTTCAGGTGACAGGCAGGAGTCCACCCTGAACAGGTCGCCAATCCATTATAGGGCTAACACATACATTAACAACCACCCAATTACACTCACGTTTGTACCTATAGGCAACTTAGAGTAGTTTATGTGATATGAATGTATTTGTGACATCAGTATTACACAATCCCAGCAATGCAACAGCCATTCATGGCAAGGAGTCCAAAAGATCAGAATAGGCCATGCTGTTGGCCATCTGAATTGGAAGGATGGCATACTCTTTCCTCTCTGTCAATCAAAATGACACTAGCCAATCATTATCGTGTATGGGTTTATCTATATGCAAGTAGGTAGATAGCACAAATGAGTAACGTGGCTCCATGATGCAGCTCGAGCAGCAGTTCAAAAAGATGTGGTTGGTGGACTTCATGAGTTTTAACAGGAAGCACGTAGCTGTTGTATCTCTCTGAGCTGGCTTGTAGTTGGCAACTGGCCAAAGCTACGGCTAATCTATTACACATACACACAGTAACAACATTATTATAATGATATACAGGATGATTTGCAAACATCTTGCACACGTTTCACATTATTTATATCAGTATATTATTAAAAATATTTTTTTTATATAGACTGAAATCATAGAGGGTGACATGGTTGCGGCGGTTAGCACGTCCACCTCACAGCAAGGCGTTTCTGTGTGGAGTTGGCATGTTTGCTTGCTTGGGTTTCTTCCTTCCACTGTTCCAAATCACATGTTTGTGTGTGTGTATTGGCCCCGCGATGGCCTGGCAAGCTGTTCAGAATGTACCCCGCCCTTGCCCAGAGTCATCTAAGATGGGCTCCAGCCTCCCTGTGACCCTAATTAGGCTTAAGCGGCTTAGAAAATGAATGAAATGAATAGAACCATGGAGGTTAGCACATCCACCTCACAGCAGGAATGCCCTGGGATTGATTCCCGGGTGTTTCTGTATGGAGTATGCAGTTGTCTCCATGCCTCTGTGGGTTTCCTTTAGGTATTCTAGTTTCCTCCCAAAGTCCAAAGACATGCACATGAGGCTAGCTGGCTGTTCCTAACCAGTCATCCACTGTTCTTGAACTCACAACCTTCTGGGTGTGAGACAGTGGCGCTAACCTGCACAGCACCCACCATACTACCACAAGATGACTGATATGATAACATCCGAACAACCTCGTGTTTTTGCAGTCTCTCGTTAATTGTCTCTTTCCTCTCCCCTCATTTGCTTTTTAATCTCGTCCCCTTCTGACATTTTCAATTCACGTTTCACTCAATATCCACTTATGTTCCGCATTCTAAGCTCAGGAAGCAATAAGAAGAAGAAGTAGAAATGCATAAGAAAGCATTGTTATTGCTCTGTTTTTATTTTTATTCCAGTCATAAATTACATCCCACATCAACTTGTGTGCATAACTCCCACTCTGGAAGGCATTAGGGCTGTGCGTGTGCGTGTGCGTGTGCGCGTGCGTGTCCGTGTGCATGCGTGTTTGGTGTGTGTCTATGGGGAGCAACTCTTCAGGCAAAGCATTTTAGTGAGAAAAGGGCATGTTATTCTGTACTTCACACGTATATTTTCAAGTTATTTTCTAGTTTTGTTTCAAAGCTGATGGTAAAATGAAAAGAAGATTTGGTGTCAACAGGTTGCCTCAAAGACGCTTGAGTCTCCTCTAGTTCTCCAATTTCATCTGACCTTCACAAATTTGGAACGTTCACAAACAGTGAAAGATATATATAGAGGTACAAAGGTACCGATATATCTATTTTTTTTCTCCCCTGATTTTAGTCGTGTCCAATTCCCACCTGTCAAGTGCTGCCTCGCTATCACGTTCAACCCCCACCAACCGGGGGGGTGGGGCGTAAGCATGCACATGTCCCCTCCGTGACACGAAATGCTGGCACCCACCTCTTTACGAACTCAGAGGGAAAGCACTATCTGCCCCTTTTGTACGAATGACCTCACAGATGCCCATGGATTGGCTGGTGATTGCGTGCGTACGTCATCCCTCCCTCCCATGAGAGCTCGGCCGATTAGCTCCCATGGACTCCTGGTCACAGATGGCTGCGGCATCAACCTGGAATCAAGCATGCAATCTCCAGGTTGATAGTCACGCACCTTGTTGATGCACCACTTGGGAGCACACATATATCTATATATGCAGCTTTCCGGACCATCGCAGGTCAAAACACACACAACCATTCACCCTCACCGTCACACCTGGGTTCAAATTAAAGCGCATGTCTTTGGATTGTTGGAGGAAACCATAGTACCCGAAGGAAGCTCACACAAGCACAGGGAGCACATACAGACTCCATACAGACTTAGCACTGTGTGGTAAGTGGTAAACATGTCCACTTTGCAGCAAGTACATTCGGTCGGAGTCCAGAGCTCAGCATGGGTGATTCTGTTTGGAGTTTGTATATTTTCCCCGTGCTTGCATAGGTTTCCTCCAGGTACTCCAGTTTCCTCTGACAACACAAATACAGGTATATTAGGCTAATTGGCTGCCCCAAATTACCCATAGGTGTGAATGTGAGAGTGAATGGTCATGTGTGTTGCCCTGTGATGATCTGGTGAACCGTTCAGGGTGTACTTCGCCTTTGCCCAGTGTAGGCTGAGATAGGCTCCAGCATCCCCATGTTTGCTTTTGTATCATGAGATCGATTTCATGCTTATAACACAAACCATAACCCTTTAAAGACGCTCAAAGTTAGGAAAAAAATTCCAAATGCTTTCCTATTCACTATACAGTGCACAACACAATGCCATATTAGAGCTAATATAGTGCACTACGTCCCTGATCGAATGTCCTCATAGATATAGATTTAATAGAGACATGAAAACAATATCATCTGACAAAACCATTTTTTAATAATTTACCTGCATGAAATTATCGGCACCCTCGTCTTCATTCGGGTCCTTTGGCAAATTCGTTTGCACAGTCAGAGCAATATAAAGTAGATAAACTGCTTTCAAGGATATTACATGAAGAAAAAAATAAACACAAGCAATAGCTCAGAGTATGGATTGTTCATACTGATCTCACTTATTATAATTCCAACAACTGTTGCACATTATTTGGTTCAGCTTGCATCAATATGCTAATTACTTAGTAGAGGTAAGAGATGGGTCCACTGAGACTAAGGAGAATAATAGTTTCGGTTTATACTACACAGAAGCATAAGCAAACTAAATTAAGGATTTTATAGTTCACTTTAAAATATTTTAACCATGACAGAGACGGTTCATGTGAGCCCTGTGTGCTTTGAGCAGGGCTAAGCAATGTGTAGCTAACAAAGTTTTAGCATATACTACAAAGAAACATAAGAAAAGCTAATTAAAACATGTCTATTTGTATATTATTATTATGATTTTTTTAAGGTAGACAATAATTAAATTGGGTTGCATGGTGGTGCAGTGGTTAGCACGTCCGCCTCACAGCAAGAAGGTCCTGGATTCGAGTCCTGAGCTAGAGGCGTTTCTGTGTGGAGTTCTGTGTGCATGTACTTTCTGTGCTTGCGTGGGTGTCCTCCAGGTACTTCGGTTTTTTCCCACAGTCCAAAAACATGCCCAGTAGGCTAACTGGCTCTTACAAATGGCTCCTAGGTGTGAGAGTGAATGATTGTGTGAGTACTGGCTCTGCACTAGCCTGGCAAGCTGTTTAGGGTGTACCCCACCTTAGCCCAGATTTGGCTGAGATAAGCACCAGCCTCCTTGCGACCCTAATTAGGATTAAGCAGCTTAAAAAATGAATGAATGAATGAATGAATGAATGAATAATGAAACCACCTGTTCCATCTCTAGACACTATGCTATGCACACATACCGTGTTTCCCCGATAATAAGACACTGTCTTATTTTTTTTTTCGGTTCAAAAAACACCATAGGGCTTATTTTCGGGGTAGGTCTTATTTTGGACCGTTCTGCTGAAGTAAGGGTAGGTCTTATTATCGGGGTAGGTCTTATTATCGGGGAAACACGGTAGTTAATGTACTTTTTACCTTTAAAAACATGAGGCTCATATTGCGTAGCTTTCATCGTGTTTTGGTTGGCCGGAATTTGGTTACATTTCTCAGATTTCTGAGATCAAGAAGCATGACTATAAACCTTGAGCTCGCAAGTTTAAATCCAGGTCGATTCTGCAGCCATCCACGACAGGGAGTCAATGGGAGCTAACTGGCCGAGCATTCACGGGATGGGGGGATGGCATACGCTCCCCTGTCACTCACAGCGATCAGCAGCCAATCCATGGGTGTCTGTGAGCTCATTCGTACCAACTGGGGTGGATAGTGCTTTCCCTCGGAGTGTGTTAGGCTGCCTCTAAATGTGCAGCCGTTCGTAAAGAGGCGGGTGGCTGCATGTCATGAAGCTTACTCACCTCTGTGGATTTTGCCGCTATTTGGTGGTGGTCGTGGGTGATAGGGAGGCAGCACTTGATGGATGGGAATTGGATAAAATTAGGGGGAAAAAAATGAGGGGAAAAAATTCTCAGGTTTCAGAATCAGTGACTGTGATTTTGATTTTGCCGCTATTTTGATTCCGGCATTATCCACTCAGGATAATGCCTACTATCCTTTGGATAGTGAGCCAATCAGATCGCGCTGTTCCCATGTAGTAAATACATTACAAAGTGTGTGGTAGTGTACAAGCAATAGTCTCTAACCAAGAAATGTATACCATCATGCATTGTGTTTGGGCTGTTGGAAACAAATGGCTGACAGGCAAGAGAAGAGAACGAAGGGGAAACGTTAAGCTGTCCTTTAAATGAAAGTCATGCCTGAATTCTTAACATTTTTTTTAAAAAACATTTAAGGGGATCTGCTGTGACTGGAAAGATACCATAAATAATTCACTCTTTACACCCTTTCATGAACACTGCCACAAATAATACATAAATAAATAAATAAAAAATAAATCATCTCAATATAATCAGTTTTCCTGGATATATTCTGCAAACCTGCTGAAATGTACTTGCATTTTACATGTGTAATGAATGTGTGTGTGTGTGTGTGTGTGTGTATATATATATATATATATATATACACACACACACACACACACACACACACACACACACACACACACACACACTTTACCCCCCACCCCTTCCCTGCCGAATCACATTTAGAGTCTTACATTCGTTGCATTAATTTGAATGGATGGAGACATGAACATGAAATGAGCATGCGGTGAACATGTGTGTAGGAGATTGGGATCGATCGGGTTGAAATTGTGTAAATGACTGAATTAAGGTGTGAGTCGGTGCAGTCCACACACCGCTGGTTGAGGCTTGAAGCCAGTGTTCTAGCTATTTGTTTTCAGCCCATGATGTAGAGTGACAGACCATGACACATGAAATGGTTCGGGTTACAGAGTCTCAGTCTCCCTTGAGCTTCAGGAGGAGCGAGAGACTGTCTATGAGAATCGGATGAAATGAAAAGACAAAAAAAGGAGACGATCAAACAAACAGATTTTTTAATTACCAATATTTTATTATGTAACAAAAAATAGTAAAAGTTGTCATTACCTACTATGCTAACTTTTTGTTAGATTAAACACAGCACATTCTTTCTTAAATCTTCATTCATTTATTTTCTAAGCCACTTAATTCTAATAAGGGTCACAGGGAGACTGGTGCCCATCTCAGCCAACTCTGGGCAAAGGTGAGGTACACCCTGGACAGCTCTCCAGGCCATTTAAATCATTAACTCTCTTAAACTGATTAAATAAACCACACCTTGCAGTACATTAAATTAAAATTCAGATTTCAAGATCAGGACCTCATGCAGGTGGTACCGGTCCGATTTAAAGTAGGTCTGTTGGGCTTTTTAAACTCTTAGCCTACTGGCTCATCAGAGTCCGAGCTTAGCCCGTTTCCGTAGCGTGGAGCAACCAGGAGTTCAGTTCCTCCTGAATGGGGCGCTAGTCTGTCGCAGGTTACCTTCCCAGTATTTTTACTGGCGGACAGAGGCACACTTGTGGTTAAGACCTTGCCCAGGGGTCTTACAACAGTAGTGGTCTAAGAGGGATTTGAACCCACGACCTCTTGAGCATGAGCCCAGCACCCAGTCAACTACACCACCGGCCCCTGTTGTATTTAAGTCTGACATTTAAAGTGTGTTGTTCTCTTTGCTCTTGAAGTGTGTAGTGTCACCATGCCAAGATCTGAGGAGCTCTATAAGTCCTTTAGACAAAAGATTGTTGGTACCTATGACTGTGGCAAGGGACTTAAAAGGATCATTAAAAGTAAATGACTCCACTGTGACGGTACAGTGGCACAGTGCTTAGTATGTTCGTCTTACATCAAGAAGGTTCTGGGTTTGATTCCAAAGCTCGGGGCATTTATGTGTGGAGTTTGCATGTTCTCCCCGTGCTTAAGTGGGTTTCCTCCGGGGACTCTGGTTTCCTCCTGAAGTCCAATAACATTACTGGCTGTTCCAAATTGCTCCTAGGTGTGAGAGTGCATGTGAATGGCTGTATGTGTCTTGGCCCTGCAATGGCCTGGCGAGCTGTTCAGGGTGTACCCTGCCTTTGTCCAGAGTCAGCTGTGATGGGCGCCAGCCTCCCTGAATGAATGATTCCACTTTACAAGTGGGGAATTGAAGCTGACCACCAATTTGTTCAGGACTGGCCACCCAATCAAATTCAGCCAAAGAGCAATGCGTTTGATCTGGAAAAAAAAAGTCTTCAAGAATATTTAGATGTCATCACATGGTCTGCAGGGGACTGTTCCAACTGTTATTGTGAAAGTGCATACACCTACAATCAAAAAGAGATTTTTGGACAAATTCCACGTAAATGGGGGTTGTGCCAGGAAAAACGTCTGTGCTGTCTTTTTGCCAATAACCATATGGACAATCCTGCCATACCAGGCCTTTTTTGGGTAATGTGTTCTGAACGGACAAGTCCAAGATTTTCTTTAAGCTACATTCACAAGTTCAAATACTTTTCAGGAAATGAACCTCATTGTGGGTGGCACGTTGGCATAGCGATTAACACGTCTGCCTCACAGCAAGAAGGTCCTGGGTTCAAGTCCTGGGCTCAACGGCAGTGTTTCTGAGTGTAGTTTGCATGTTCTCCCTATGTTTGCATGGGCTTCTTCCAGGTACCCCGGTTTCCTCCTCCAGCCAAAATACATGCACATTAGGCTAACCAGCCGTTTTAAATTGTTCCCAGGTGTGAATGTGAATGCTTTTGTGTATGTCTGTTACCCTGCGATGGTCTGGCGAACTGTTCAGGGTGTACCTGAGAGGGGCTTCATGACCTTGGTAGGATTGAGCGGTTCGGCAGTTGATTGAGAGATACTCATACATCACTAGTCTATATGCACAGACTTTAATTATTTAAATGATGTTATCAAAGCCAAAGTGGCCTGTTAGATTTGTATACATTACTCACCGTAATAACGATCAGCTCTATAGAGTCATAGATCATGTGTTGAGTTGCATAACATCCTTGTGATGTCTCAGAGTTGAAATATGCAGCTGTACAGCCGTAATGCATCCCACACACAAATGTAAATCATTCACTGGTCTCCAGAAAATGTCTCATTTCCAGCCTTCTTGCCTTCTCCTAGTTCACACGTCTGTGGATGTTGACAAGGAAGCTTTTAAGAAAATGCTAAATGAGTTTACTATGATTGCTGCCACTGCTTCTGACCCCAGAGGCCATTTGCCCTTGCCTCTGGGCGACTGGAGTGCAAGTGATACTTTTAGGGCTTGATTGCAAGTAATGCTGTTTTGGCTTATTCATATCTGGCAGCACGGTGCCAATTAATGGCTCCTCATGTGTTTCAGCAGCCCCGACTCCCGCTGCGTACGAGCCCAGCAAGCTTTCTCCGGCGCTGGTAAACTGAGCTGGAAATGCTTTGCATAATTATTAGGCTTCATGTAGAATTGACAGTTTTCAGAATGTAAACTCAAGGAGAGTAAATACTGAAGGAGATATCCTAGTGGTTGTTGAGATGGGGAAAATATAACGCTAGTTATATATATTTTTTTTCTGCAAAAATAGCATTTGGTATTCTTAAGAGCGAGAAAAACAGTGAACTTTTGAAATGTAAGTGCTTTAAGTGCTTTCTAGAGACACATAATCATAAAACATGTAGCGCTCAATTTCCATGATTCAAAAATAAGGCTTAAGATGGGCGTACTGTGCGTTTTTTTGTACACCTTGACGTCCATGAAATTATCCGTTCAGCAGAGCAAAGCTTACAAACAGTGAAAGGAGTGTCATTAAATACGGCGTTTGATTATTGATATCCAAACAATTTACACTCCTTCAGAAGCTCCACCCCCAAATTTATGGACCTGCATTGCCAAGGCAGTGACATTTAAACAACAACAACCCGATCTTTCCTCCAGCCAATCAGCAACAGGGTGGGTTTGTGGAGTGCACTAGTATAAATGCCACCTGTTGCTGGTGATTAGCTGGAATAGTGTTGTGTGGCTCGTGCTTAGCTATTTGTTTGTTTTTTAATGGAATTTCTGGGGAAATACTGGATTTTTTGAGCACACACACACACACACAGAATAGACAGCAAGTGAAATCAGGTTCTGATAGCATTTGACAAACAATATATTGCATTAGAATCGGTGTCTTCTTCTTCTTCTCTGAGCTGTACCCATGATGTGGGGCTGCTGCAGCAGATACCGAGATATGTGTCTGCCATATTCATAAGTAGTTGAAGCTGAGGAAGATGCCCTTCCTGTTGCAACCCTCTCTATTTACCCAAGCTTGGGACCAGCTCCAGGTCAGGCTAGACCTTGCTGGAGGCTGGATTGGATTACAATCGATGAATGAAACCTTAAATTACAGGTCAGTATCTAAAGTAAATATAGGGACCCCAAATAATTTAATCATATAAACACACCATGTCAGATGAGATAGATTTAGAACTCTTAGAAATTCTTTAGAGTTTAGACAGAATTCGTTCATCCACTGAACTGCATTGACCTACTTGGGCGTTGGTGGGGTGGGGACTATCTCAGCTGACTTTGGGCAAAGGGAGAATACATACTGAACTATTCGCCAGTCGCCAGTTCATTACAACACACACACAAAACCATTCACACTCACACCCAGGGTCGATGTGCATGTCCACCTACGGAGTTCAGATTAAGACCAAGTTTCTAGACAGGGACAGAAAGACTACGACTGCAGGTTTTCTGTATTTTTGGCGATATCTGATTTTCATCCAGGTAAGCCATTTTCAACTTACACTGGCTCTTACATCAAAACACCTTACCTTGCGACTTAATCCGTATTATGCTGGAGCAGGTCACGTGTTTTGACAGATGTGGATAAGGTTTATGCGTTTCAGGATGGTCCCTCCATCATCCTTATGACCTTGAATCATAAAACCAGCATTATTACAGAATTTTTCAATATATTGCAAAAACTGTCATGTCCTTTTTATTAAAAACAGCTTTCTATTGGTTAGACCACTCTGGTTCTCAGCCCTTCACTTACTTTTGGCGAAGGTTCTATTATCACTGTGGTTTGTTTGTTTGCCAGTTTGTCTGTGTTGGTTAGACCACTTTTATTCATATACAATTATTTTATCACAATTATTTATACATTTAATAATTAATAAAAAGGATCTGCATGTATACTAAGGACAAAATTTCTCTGCGCTTTTCAATAGTCAAAGTCTGATCATTGTTACTTCCCTGCACTCTGGCATCTCTCTCTCTCTCTCTCTCTCTCTCTCTCTCTCTCTCTCTCTCTCTCTTT
>JAOUQZ010000001.1:25891651-25905681 GCA_028564935.1 Neosilurus hyrtlii
AATTAACATCCAGTTTTTTTTATTTTAGTAACACTTTATATATATATATATATATTTGTTTGTTTGTTTGTTTGTTTGTTTATTTACTTACTTATTTACTTATTTATTTACTTATTTATTTATTTTTTAGAAATTACAATTTATAAACCTTGGTGTGAATTAGATCAATTCACTTATACTGAAGAGTTTTTTGAAAACTTGATAAGGAAAGAGAGCCTAAGCTATAAGTTGGTGTGAAGAGTGCATCGAAAAAGACCAAGAGGTCGTCCTTGTACCACATGGCTAAAAGACCTAAGCCAGCACTGCAGCGTGACCCTTTCTCTTATAATTCGAACAGCCAGAGACTGTGAGCTGTTCAGAGAACAAATTGGCAAGCCTAGATGACAGGACGCCAACAAAAGAAGGTGCACGACTATCAACTTGGAGATCGCAAGTTCCAATCTGTGACCAGGAGTCAATGGGATTTAATTGGCCAAACTTTCATGGGAGGGAGGGATTATATATGCTCCCCTGTCACTCGCAGCAATCACCATCCAATCCATGAGGGTCTGTGAGCTCATTTGTACAAAAGGGGCGGATAGTGCTTTCCCTCCAAGTGTGTTAGGCCGCCTCCAAGTACACATGCTCATCAGTATTTAAAGAGGCGGGTGACAGCATAGCAGGTCTCGGAGGGGGCATGTGCCTGCTTACACCCCTCCCTGGTTGGTGGTGGTTGTATGTGATAGCGAGGAAACACTTGATGAGTGCGAATTGGACATGACTAAAATTTGAGTAGAAAAAACAAGAATGCATTTTTTTAAAAAGAAGAAAAAAAGATGATCATGATCTGGATAAAATTTTGGATCCAGGATATTTTTTTAGGAGATTTTAACATGACATAGGATGATTTTTATATTTTTTGGTTCATATTCCTGGGCTCTCCGAGCACTCTGGTTAGAAGAGTAATGATTTACAATCCAACAGTCTGGAGTCACCTAGAAGACAATTTGCTTCATTAAGAATCAGATTCCTCTTAAGGTTACTTTTTCCATTCATGTCATGTCTGGAAGAGGTTGTTTTTTTTATCTTTTTTCTTTTTTTCTTTTTCTTTTTTTTTTGCTACTGTCACCTCTGATTTGCTCATTAAGGATCTAAATCTTCATTTGGATTTCTGTAACGCTGCCTTGTGACAAATGTATTTCTTTCAAAGGTCCATAAAAAAGAAATCTAATTGAACTGAACTGAATTATCCACATTTCACTATTAGACACTGGTCACTGAACATTTTTATTTTTAAATGAAGGAGGAAATGTCCTACAATGCAAAGCCTCTTTAGACTTATACGGCTGGCAATCTAATCACAGACTGCTATCTAATGCTCTGAAGAGTGAGAAATAGCACAGATAGAGTACATTAGCAGTCATTTGCCTGTGTAATGAGCATCTGAAAAAAAGACTATTAATGCCTTCAGGATATAATGTTCTACCACAAGTAATCAAAGCAATTATGACAACAGCGATGATGACTTGACTGAATCACATGTTTGCTCATAATATATATAAATTAAAGGAGTTCAGGGGTATTTTAACTTCTTATTAAGCATCACTTGCTCCATTCAGGAACACGAGAAAGAACTTTTCAAGTTGCCATGTCCGAGCTGTCCAGGGTGTACTCTGCCCTCACCCAGGGTCGGCTGAGATGGGCACCAGCCTCCTCATGACTCTAATTAGGATTAAACGGTTCAGAAACTGATGAATGAATGAAGTTGCCATGTCTTGGATTCGGGACTACCCTAACCCTAATCCTAACCCTAAACCCTAACCCTCACCCTGACCCTAGCCTATAAACATGCTGTTACCATATTTTTAAAGCCAACATATCCACAGTTATCCATCCCTCCATCTATTTGCCAAACCACTCAGCCAACTCTGGGTGAAGGCGGGTGAAGGCTGGGTGAAGTTGTACAACCAGAACAGCTTGTCACTCCATTGTAGGGCAATACACACAACCATTTACACTCATACTCCCTCCCAGGGGTAATTTGGTACACACTCTCTCTGTTAATCAGGTGGATGAAGATGAGCTACTGTGGCCTTCATGGATAAACCTCATTAATGTTGATTTTTTGCCAGCCTGATGCAGACTGCATCCCAGCCATTGCTCAACATCTCTCTGCCATACTCTTCTGGGTCTTCGTCTTCTGTGGGTGTATTCCTTTTTACTTTGGATGATGGATTCCTTAAGGCATTCGTGTCATACTGCGTGGCCAAAGAATCAGTTTTCTTCAGACAATTTGTAGGAAGACCATCTTTGTTGTTTTCAGTTGTTGAAGTAGCCACTGGTTGGTAAGCTTCAAATTTCTAAAGGCTTTGGTCCATGACTTGCAACTTGGAGCAGCCAGTTCGCTAGTTAGTTAATGCATGTATTTTATACTTTGGGAAGAAAACCAGAGTACACAGAAACGCCCAGGACTCAAACTCAGGACCTTCTTGCTGTGCACTTCTTGTAGTGCAGAAGAAGAAAAGGTAGAAACACAATGGGTATCTGCTGCTTGTCTGCTTGGGCCGAATTAAATCATTCTCAAAGCAGTGTGTAAAACTCTGTGGGTGGGATGGCCCAGCATGGTAGTGCCCCTTCCTATGACATCATCACAGAGTGTGTAGGCCATATGACACACCTTTGGGGCATTGTGATATCGCTAAGTGGTCTGCTCATTACATGGGACATCCCACAATAAGAATGTAGCACTACAGGTGCAGGACTGATGTGATGTGTCACATGAATTATATCGTGGCTATTCTAAATTGTCCCAGGGTTTTCTTTTCCTGATCCACCACGACCTGAACAGGGTAAAGGAATTCCTGAAGAACAGGAAGCACTGAATATATAAAGACAACATAATGTAAATGTGTATTTGTTGAATATTTTCAGCTACTTGTCAGCCCATATGTAGAGTGCATCCCTGCATTAATTATAAGATTGTATTTAATTTACATTTAATTAATGTATTGATTTAAAAGGCTTGTTAATTAGAGATAGTCTGCTTTGTATTCTGGAGAGAACAGTGCTTTGTTGTCAGTGAACAACTACCGGATATTTACCCTCATGATTGAGCGTCTTGTCGTTAAATATTTCACAGTTAATTAGAATAGTTTCTAAGTTGTCTTGATAACAAATTACTTGATTACGTCGTCATGGTTTTTTTAAAACTGCTTTCTGAACAAATTTCCGTATAATACATAAATAAGTAGAGAGTGAGACAAACTGGAAAGATCAGACACTTTTATAAACCACATAAAAGCCTCGTTGTAAATCAAACACATGGAAAAAAAAAAGTTTGACCCTGTCGGCCGAAAGACTGAATTTGACTGTGACACCCTGTCAGACAAATAAAAATCATAATGTGTCAAAAACATTATTCAGTACGATCAAAAATGGGCGGCACAGTGCCATAGTGGTTAGCAAGTCTGCTTTAAATCAAGAAGGTCGAAGGCTTGGGGCATTTCTCTGTGGATTTTGCTTGTGCCTGCGTGGGTTTCTTTCGGGTACTCTGGTTTCCTCCCCCAGTCCAAAAACATGCAGTTCGAAATCACCTCAGGTGTGAGTGTGAACGATTGTATATTTGTTGGCCTTGCAAGCTGTTCAGGGTGTACCCCATCTTTGCTCAAAGTTGGCTAAGATGGGCACCAGCCTCCCCACGACCCTAATTACTATTAAGCGGCTTAGAAAATTAATGAATGGATGAATGAATGATTTCACATCGTGGACGGTGCTATGATCACCATACTGCCACAATGTGAATTTGAAAAAAAATATATATATATAAAATCAAAGGAGCAGCATAGTGGTGTAGTGGTTAACACTTTTGCCCCACTGCAAGAAGGTCCTGGGTATGACCCCCATGGCCTAAGGGGGCATTTCTGTGTTCTCCGTGATTGCATGGGTTTTATCTGGTTACTCCGTTTTCCTCCGGTTATCCAAAAACATGCACGTTAAATAAACTGGCTACTCTAAATTACCTTCTGGTGTGATTGTAAGTGCGAATGGTTGTTTGTGTCTTTGCTAACCCTAATAGATCCATGGCCTCTCACACAAAGTCACTTGGGATTGGCTCCGGCTTCCCTGCAAGCCTAACAAGATTAGTGCTACAGAGAATAAATGAATGAAATAAAGACAAGAATCTGTTTTGCTACTACTAATACATTTACGGCTAATGCTAAGCCCTTTACAAGCAGTGCATGAGAATTAAAAAGCAGATCGTATAGTTTATTGTTTAATTTAGGAAGAATTTAAGTTTAAAAAGGGAGGGATTTTTTAACATAATTAATGTGTATAATCAATAATCTCCCATGGTCTTACATGACTTTTTGGGTGAGGTGACTTTAACCCAGCAATTACTGCAATATGTTTTACATCGTTAAATCTTTCGAACACATTAAGGCAAATGTGATGAGGCGTACAGGCAGCAGACATTTAGAACTCATTCTGTGTTAGTGTTGCGACAACAATAAATAAATAAATAAACAAACAAAATGCATGAATACAGAAAGCAAATTTAGGAGTTTCAGACAGTTTCAGATGAAAGCGTGTGTTTAATTTGCCTGATATCACATCCGGCAATAAAAGAATTGAAATGGATAAAAATCAGTAGGAGAGCGGCACGGTGGTGTAGTTGTTAGCATGTCCGCTTAACAGCATGAAGGTCATGGGTTCAGGCATTTCTGTATTGTGTTTGTATGTTCTCCCTATGCTTGCATGAGCTTCCTCCGGGTACTCTGGTTTCCTCCAACAGTCCAAAAACATGCACCATAGGCTAATTAGCTGTTCCAAATCGCCCCCAGATGTGAGTGTGAATGGTTGTATGTGTGTTGCCCAGCAATGGCCTGGCGAGCTGTTCAGGGTGTACCTCATAAAGATTTTCCCATCATTAGGATTAAGCGTCTTACAAAATGAATGAATGAATGTAAATCCTTGCATTCTGTTTTTATAGACATTTTACACAATATCTCAATG
The DNA here is from genome assembly GCA_028564935.1 of Neosilurus hyrtlii. NCBI lineage: Eukaryota > Metazoa > Chordata > Actinopteri > Siluriformes > Plotosidae > Neosilurus > Neosilurus hyrtlii. Next base: position 25,896,644 of record JAOUQZ010000001.1, read on the forward strand.
TTTTGGGTGGTTTTTGGAATTGGGGTTGAACATTTCCTACCGTCAAGCTTTCTTTATTCCTGTCTGGTTCTCTCTCTTTATGTCTATCTTTCTCTTGCATCCACACACTCACCGATGAGAGACAGGAAGCTGAAGCTTGAGAAAAAAAGAGAGAATCACACTAAGTCCCCTCTAAATGTCCTCAGTCTAATGTGCCAATCTGTCATGCTCTCCTACTCCCTGGCCTCAATTAGAGTTGACACCGACACATCTGTCAGCGCCAAGCTAACATTACACGTCACATTCAGTATCAGACGTCTTAGCCTGATCCTTCAGCTTCATTCCTAGTGTGCTTTTGTGCAGCGAATACACAGGTTCATCTAAATTCACCTGAAAGGTTCTGAAAGGCTCTTGCTCTCTTTATCCCGCAGGTGCGTCTCTTCTCGAAATCAATGGCGCTCATTTTAAAAATCAATGGCCCCTCTACACCAGTCTTCTTCTCTATTTATCTAGCTCATTTGTTTGCTGGGGCACTGCAAGACTTTTGCCATGTCAATGAGCTCATTTTCCTTTCAGACAGGAAATGAAATTGGCGTCCATTTCAATAAAGAGGCGTACTTTCTTTAATCCTCACCGAGCTGGAAACCTTGAGATGGCATACGAACGAAAGGCTTCCTTTAATGAATTTTCCCATGCTTGTGCACTCACTAGGGCTGGCTTTAATCCACTCTGTCTCCGTCCTCTTCCTTAGTTCCTCCTGTGATCCGGGTGTATCCAGAGAGTCAAGCACGTGAACCTGGGGTGACGGCCAGTTTGAGGTGTCATGCAGAGGGGATTCCTGATCCACAGCTGTCCTGGCTGAAAAACGGCATGGACATTTCGACAAAACTGTCCAAACAGCTCACACTACAAGGTGATGATTAAGTTACACACACTACACTACTTATTCCTCTTTTTGTTATTTTCTTTCCTCCCTTTTTCTTTCTTTCATACTATATTTTTGCTTGGTAATTTTTTTTCCTTTTTTATTTTTTCTCTTTATCCTCTTGCATTTTTCTTTTGATGTCAAGTCTTCTCTCGCTCTCTTTACTCATTGTAGTTCTAGACTACAATTTGGAAGAAAGAAAAAGGAATATGATTAAGAAGAAATACAGAAAGTAAAAATATCTATCACTTGCTTAATTTTTACTTTCTGTATCTTTCTTCTCAATCATATTCCTTTTTCTTTCTTTCTTTCTACCCCACACTCTCCTCATACCTTCTCCTTTTCTCACTTTTTCTTTTGCTTCATCTAATTTTTTCATTTCATTTATTCATTTTCTAAGCTGCTTAGTTCTAATTAGGGTCACGAAGAGGCTGATGCTCATCTCAGGGTACACCCTGAACAGCTTGTCGGTCCACTGCAGGGCCAACACACATACAACCATTCACACTCACTCTTAAACTTAGGGGCAATTTTGCACAACCAATTATCCTACTAATAGCCTGTATGTCTATGGACTGTGGGAGGAAACCGGAGCACTCAGAGGAAACCCCTGCAAGCACGGGAGAGCATTTGGGCTTTTATAAAGCATTTGGGCTTTTATACCCAAGCCTACTGCCTCAAAACAGTCGGAGCTTATTCCCAGTTTCTGTAACGTGGATGGATGGAACTCCTCCAACGCAGGTTATCTTCCCAGTATTTGTTACTGGTACCCATTTATGCTGCTAGGTGGACAGAGGCACACTTGTGGTTAAGACCTTGCCCAGGAGTCTAATGGGATTTGAACCCACTACCTCTCGATCATGCACCCTAACCAGCACCCTAACCACTACACCACCGGCCCCACTTGCAAGCACATGCAAACTCTGCATAGAAACTCTCGAACCTGGGACTCGAACTCAGGACGCTGATGATTTTGAGGTTTTTTTTTTATCATACAGAAGATTTCTAATGACTATAAAAGGATATATGATTATTTGTAGTGCCCCAGGGTCTGATGGGTGTAGATGACTGGCACTTTTTTCAGGATTTAGCTCTTCTTTAGCATTCTCAAACATTCTCATAGTAGACTTATAATCACTCCATAAAGCCAGCTATATATCTAAACAACACATAAAACTCATTGTGACAACTGTGAATTTTTCAACTGCTGTCCAAAATGCACTAACTGTCCCATTAAAGGACTTTACTGATGTGGAATTGCTTCAGCTCTCTGAGTGCTAGAGGGGTTTAAAAGAGGTACTTATAGCTTATATATAGTATATACAATGTTTTTTATGCTTTCAAGATATTTATTCTTTCATTGTGCTGTTTTCTCCCACTTATTTATTTATTTATCGGAGGGTTTTTTATTTAATTATTTTTTTCTTTGTAGCAAATGGGAGTGAAGTACACATCAGTAACGTTCACTTCGAGGACACTGGAGCGTACACCTGCATCGCCCGTAACGAAGCCGGCGTGGATGAAGACATCTCATCACTGTTTGTAGAGGATTCTGCACGCAAGTCATGTATGTTTGAATGTTTTTTATTTTCTTTATTTTTTGTTGCTCACTCATTTATTTGCCGAACCACTTTATCCTATTAGAGTCGCAAGTAGGCTGGAGTCTATCTCAGCCCAAAAATGGGCGAAGAAGGGGTACACCCTGAACAACTCGCTGAACCATCGCAGGACAACACAATCACAAACATTCACACTCACATCCACACCTAGAGGTAATTTGAAACAGCCAATTAGTATAGTGTGCATGTCTTTGGACTGTTTGGACTTTGGAGGAAACCAGAGTACTCGCAGAAAACCCACGCAAGCACAGGGAGAACATGCAAACTCCATACAGAGACCCCCGAGCATGGGACTTGAACCCAGGACCTTCTTTCTGCGAGGTGATATGTTTTGCCTCTGTGACCGTAAAAAAAGTAGGTCACGGTCACTCACACACAAACTCATCCTAGCACTCATAGTAGTGAGCCAGCATACCAAATTTAAAAAGCCCCAGCTTCAGCACGCAGCCAGTAAATGTCCGGAAACTAAAGTGTAATGGACAGACGGTTGGACGGACGGACGGGTGGATGGGTGGACGGATGTAACCTCCTTCCTATAGCTCCCGAGCCACTTTGTGGGCGGGAGTTAAAAAAAAATGGAACGCAGTGTGATAAGCCTGCACTTTTTCCCTAAATGATAAGAACGACTGTAAATCAAGGGTTCTGAAGGATTGGAAATGAAGCTGCTTTAACCATTTGACTCATTCACCGAAGAGATCAAAATGTGTTTCCTAGTGTGTGCTGTGAGATATTAATGATGCCAGATATGGGCTTCATAGTGTACGCTTGAGCTGAAGAGGTTGTCGTGTCAGACAGTTGGGAGATGTAGTGTGTAGACAGAGTTCAGAAGGTTGGGCTGTAGAGAAACCTGGCACTGCCCTGTACAAAAAAAAGAAGGAGAAGAAGAAGGGTTTTAACATGGGTCACCAGCTTGAAACATGACTGCTGTTTGGCCTGCATGAATAATCCATGAGGGAATGTTATTCCATCCTCTCTAGCACTGGTATTACTTCAACAGCAGGATTTCATGATTAGGTTAAAGAGTACTGGTATTGGTCATCCTTACAGCATAATTTGTGCATATCTCTTTCATTTATTTAGGACAATAAAAAGCACAAAATTGGGTTCTTTATCCCGTGGATTACTAGCGAGGGTTGAACCAATGTGTAGCAGTCATTTTTTTCCCGGAAGTGACGTGAACACATTGGGTGGGGTTGTCTAGCACAAGTAAACAAGCAGATCTATTCAGTGAGCAACATTTAGGCGAACATGTTCAAGAAGCAACAAAATTTGGAGGAAATGGGTGTAAATGGTTTCCTATTTGAAACAGAGAAGGAGGAGTCTTGTGGAGAAAGTGAGACGTCACATTCTAGTGACTCCGAGGACGAGAATGCTGCCAGAGATGTACGTGGCAGTAAATTCAAACTGGCTTACGCAGCTAGCGTTTTACCGACTCGCCTTTCCTGTCGTCAGTTGGTTTGGGAACAAAAAGTCTTCAAAAAAAAATCTCTTGCACGAGAGTCATGTTTTTTCAGTGCAGTATTTCTACCTCTAGGCTTTAATCTTTTACACATTCACTGTTCGCTGAAAAAAATCTGATAAACAGTCTAATTCAACCTAAAAAGCATTGATGGTGTTGATGTTTGTGGAAATTGAATAAGTGATGCAACTGATATAATGCACGTTCCTCTTCTGTAATTACGCTCATGTATATGAAAGAGTGATGTGTTATTGCTGTGACTCAGAGGGAAAATATCACTGCTTCGGCACGGAGAGTTGAACATCACTTATTCAAACGTTGCACATAACAACAACAACAACAACAAGAATAACAACAGCAGCAGCAACACTTCAGCTGTTGCTAGATGAGTAATAGGATGTCATGGGGAGCAAGAATCTATAAAATCCTAAAGAACATATGCTTTAAAAAATATACTATATTATATATCATAAGTGTGCAATTTATTTCTATTGACATCTATCCTGCAACATTCCTCAGAAAATTCCTAACGTTATGTAATGCTTCACACTCCAGATTAGTTTTTTCGTTGTTTTATCCTTCACTTTGGATCTTCTCCCTCCTCGTTCTAGGTTTGCTGTCAGGTTTGTTCGTTCGCATGCTATATTTTGGCATTTCACACTGTCAGACATTGAACACAGTACAACAACAATATTATTCCCCTGCCATGGCCTGCTCTATGTGACCACCTTGTCTCCTGACCCATTGTTATGATCCAAATAATTCTGGAAGGGCTATCCAAAAATAATCTGGCTGACAAAACAGTACCTTCAACACAATTCTTTTTGACAGCCCAACTAAAATAACAACCTGGAAACATACTCGAGCTCTGTGTTTTCTTCAACATTATTTCTGCATAAAATACCAAAATGGTTGCAATCCATTTTTTTTAATGGTTTAAAGTAACTGTAAAAAAAAATTTAATCTCCAGACTAGTCATTTGCTTTACCTGAGAGAGCTCCTGCTGAGGCGAGATATCCCATGGGCCTCGGCGCTTCAGTCAGTGTTTTATTGTAATTACAGCCAGTTTTTAAAGATTTTTCCATTTTCCAGATTGATATCATGATTAGCCAGAACACCAATTTCCTTTTCAAATTGTACTGTCTTGCTTTTTTTTCAGCTTTGGTGATTAGCACATCCACCTCACAGCAAGAAGTGTTTTTGTGTGGAGTTTATGTGTTCTTCCTGTGTTTGCGGGTTTCCTCCAGATACTCTGGTTGCCTCCTAAGGTCCAAAGACATGCACATTAGGCTAACTGGCTGGCCCTAGATCTGATGGCTGTGTGTGTGTGTGTGTGTGTGTGTGTGTTGGCCCTGCGATGGTCTGGCAAACCATTTGGGATGTACCATGCCTCAGTTGAGAAAGGCTTCATCCTCCCTGCGACTCTAGTAGGATTTAGGGGGTGATCAAACTAGAGGTGTAATAGAAAAGCGACCGATGTGATTGGCAATTCACGGCTGTCACTTTGCATTCTCAAAATGTTGTCAAATTTGTCCAGCAATATTCGCGGTATCACGTTTTGGTCGCCTGGTTCGTAACTGAGATAGGGTCCAGATTACCCATCACCCTTGTAGGAGTAAGTGGTTTGGCAAATGAGTGGAAGTGAATGGTTAGTTGGTTTGTTGAGTAGGGTGTGGTACAAGTGACAAACCGGTAAAATTGGGATTTGATCTGAGCATTAAATCTTGATGAGAAAAAAAAAACATTTTATCCTAGAAAAAAATTTATATTCTCTTTAAAATGTTTATCTGCACCCACTAGGGGGAGACAATTCATTATAGCTATGCCAAGGTAAAATAATCTATTTGTGTCTGGTGGGGGTACCTTGCACGCTATGAATGCCCCTCTAGTGCGTTTTGTATTTTTTTGTTTTGTTTTTTTTGTTGTTGTTGTTGTTGTTTTGCACTTTAGGGATGAATCTTAATTATAGTACTTGTTCAGTGATGGCTTAGAGAATTCACCATTAATGTTGACATTACATGAAACATACAGTATTTAGTGGTTAATCCATGAAATCAAGTCATGTATGAGAAGAGTCTTGGAGAGTGTTATCCACCTTGTCCTTTAATAAAACCCTCTCGATCTGTATAATTCTCCATATCATACTCACTTGACTCATATTCACAATCATGTGTGTCCATGCTGTGTTGCTAGAAGGATCTGATTCTTTAGATTAATTCATCTCTTGGATAAAATACAATAACAGCTGTGTGTCTTGTGGCAGCAAAATAGACTAAAAAAAATAAAAGTCATGGCCTCAAAATATCCATTGATCAAATATATCAAAGCTGCCTAAAAAGCTCTAAAGAAATAAGCCAGAATTGCATTGTTTTATAAATCCAATGGACTACTGAGCATGAAAAGGACAAGACAAAGACACGCCCGAAGCACTTGCTATGATTAGTTTTCTATTTGCGCTGCTGAGCTAATTAGAGTTTGACTCTTGGTTCGCTTTTCCCGGATATTTAGTCATGACACGTGTATCTCCTCTCACTTTCCACTTTACCACTGGCATTTTTGGCAAAGAAACACATAAACAAATGTTCAGTGCTGCTATCAGTATCTCTACCTGAGAGTGCTGGGGCTGAGTTGTGTGGCTATGCTTCAAAAATATGACCAGATGATCAGGCCTAAGTGATGCCCTTGTCGTTGCACCACCGCCGCCACCACCACCACCCCACACACACACACACACACACACACACACACATGGATGAATAGCGCTCTGATATACGAGGTGTGTGTATATGAACAGAACTCGTGTAACCTTCCTGCCTGGTGATGAATAGCATCAGTAGTCTGCGTTATTGGAGAAGACTGGGCTTGCACAGATCTTATCTTTTTAAAACTCCTTTCCTGATGGCGACACACTGGGAAAGTGCAACATTTTCACATTACATATTTTTTTTTGTTTGTTTGTTTGTTTGTTTTGTTTTTGTCATTACTCTTCTTTTTCTTGTGCCCCAAATAACAACCCCCCTCCCCACCAATTATTCCAAATGTCCGTCATCATCATCAGACGTCTTCTTCCGCTTAATTCGGGTGTCATCCAATATTACATGAAATAAATGCTTGAATATTACTTGGTTTCTGATTTATCGTCATTTTGTTAAGTGTATAATCATCACTGCATCACTGTATTTTTTTTTCTTCACTCGATGAACCATTCCATATGGTTTGAAGTTCATTCATGCTATGCAAAAGTCAAAAAAATAAAATTTGCGACATTTTCCGAAAATTGGATTTTTCAGTGTTTTTGTTTATTAGTCATTAATATTATAACTGTAATATACTTTTCGCCATTATTATTATTATTATTATTATTAATTTTTTTTATTTGCTTACAATAGCACTGTTCTCTTTATTTTTACCCAAAAAATTAAAGAAAAGTAATTTTATACTTCTTTTTATTAGGAGCCCTCTTAGACAAAAGTGGTGGTGTATAATCTTTACTGCTAACTAATGTGTATCATAACATACATTATAGCTGGTAGATTGAGTGCATGGAATAATTGCAGAGTGTGAATGATCAGAAAAGTGTGAAACCCTGTTTTTCTAACATGTTGCTCACACTTACTGGCTTGGATATGAATTTCCTTTTAAACCAGCAGAAGAAAAATGTTGTACAGAATCAGAATTTCCATAAACTGACAAATCATAAGTATATATAATATATTAGGTTAATTAAACTGTCAATAAGAGGGTCAATTTCCAACTGATCATATCCCTCCTTATGTAATGACCTAAGAATGAGCAGGAATTTATTCACTTCCTGTTTTTAAAAAAATTGCCTGACAAATAGGGTGGAGTTTCTGGTGGTCAGTGCAAGCCTAAAATTACTTACTGAAGAGTTTAAAAGGGAATTGTGGGAGATTGCTTTGCAGACTTGAGGAAAACAAAGGCAGAACCAGAATTAGAAAGAATGAGAGCGAGATGAGATACTGTTCAAGGTCGTATCCTTGCAGTCTGAGTGCATGCCATTACAAATAAATAAAACAGATGTCAGACGTTATTGGTATTAAGGCAGTGGATCTTTGTTGATAACAAGGTTCATTCAGCAGTAGAACATTGGCTTGACAAATAAAATATAATAGCTGTCGTACCTTGGGGAAAATAGCTTCACTTTTCTTATGATAAAGCCGTAAAGGATGAAGAAATGTGCAATGAGAATGAATAACATCGTCTGGTGCACAATATTTGTTTTTAGTGTCACCTTTATAGTAACACAATATGGTAACCATGGAGTGTTTGATTGGTTAAAATATTATTTCAATTAGATACAGTATGTACATATTTTTACAGATAGTTACAGATTTCTGTTCTTGGTTGATGGGAATAGACCCTGATTGACCTTAAGATTTGGTGCATGGTGCATTTTAAAATGTTTCTCCTCACCACAGGTGTACAGACTGATTATATATCGCCATCAAAAAATTGAGGTTGGTCTGTGAACAAAATGCTGACCACACAGGCTTTTCGCCAAACTTTCTAACCCTTTCTAATTCCCTGATACAATTTTGGGATGTCAAGGTCAAAGGTGAAGGTCAGAACAAGGACACAGAGTTTTGGAGATAAAGCAATTATTGCATTGAAACAAGTGCATTTAAAAATGCCATTACTATGTAACATGGCGATGAAACCGAATATAAACTTTCAAATTAGACAACTAGTTTTGACCTTGAGTGACCTTGCCAGGTCAAACCCCAGCCATCTGCTAAATTCATACATTTATGGCATTTGGCAGATGCTCTTATCCAGAGCGAAAGGGGCTTGCTAAAGCGCTCAACAGTGGTGGTACTGGGGACTGAACTTGGAACTTGTAGATAAGTAACTCTTTGCCTTAACCACTCAGGCACCACTGTATTGTTCTTCCAACCAGCAAGGTTTTATTTTTTTGCTAATTTGGTCACGTCCACCTACTGTATAAGCATACTGTAAGATGAGCACATGGGTATTTCATATATATATATATATATTTATATATATATATATATATATATATATATATATATATATA
>JAOUQZ010000001.1:25908772-25919983 GCA_028564935.1 Neosilurus hyrtlii
GGGGGGACAGCAGTGAGAACCCGTCGATAGTGGGGCTTGAACCCCCGACCTTGGGATCAGTAATCCAGCACCTCACCGCCATGCCACCACTGCCCCAGGCACTAGACATTATATTCATGTGGAACCTATGAGCTTACGCATACGTTAGCATACGTCGAAGATTTTATGTCTGCATCTTGCCGTACTACATATACCAGCGAGCTGAACCTTATACAAAACTTACCCATAACTTATTCGACGTACACTAGTATAATCGCCAAATTTCGCAAAATCATCAATGTGTGACAGGGACATAAACTACAGTACTTGAGTAAACGTACTTTAGATAACTTTTACAGTAATCTGACCTCAATAAATTGAACCGAATAAAACCCGAGATTTATCTGTGGTCAATTATTTTCTTCTTCATTCCAAAGGAGGAAGTTTGCCCAAAACTCGATGAAGGAGAGGAGCAGAAGTGTGTTTGGGCTTCAGCTGTAAACGTGAAGGATAAGTTTATATACGCCACTCAGCCGATGCTGAACAGAGTGCTCATCGTAGATATCCAAACCCAGAAAGCTATTCAGGTAAGCTTGCAAATCAGTGCTCGGGTCTCTAACTGGTCTCCTAGAGAATTCTTCTCGAATATATTTATTAAATCCAGAAAAAATTCAGCTGACACCAGAACAACTTTCTTGCATAATTCATAAGCAGAGATTTCTAACAGTGGATAGCGGTTGCATCGTCTCATTTTGTGCAGCTCTCTCAGACAAGCTGTAATGTGTGATTAGCTCCATTTAAGCTAAAAAAAAAAATCCTTACTCTTTACAAGTAGAAAAGCAGAGCTTTCAGTCAATTCTTGCGAGGATGAGCTCTTCATTTTCATAGTAATCATGTCGTATCCTGTCTTCAACTATAATAGGGGGGAAATAAATAAATAAACAAATAAACATTCCCCAGCCAGACTGGGAGAGTTGTTTGCACAGAGTGAAAAGTGAATACACACTGCATTTTATTCCTTTGCCAGTATCCTTTCGATGTAAAATTCTAAATTCTACATAAAACCTTTCAAAGAGTCCGTGCGTGTACAACTTGTTAAGGGAACTTATGGGCCCTTGAGAAATACTTTCTCAGGTTTTTTTGCTCAAAGCTTTCAAATGTTTGTTCATTTTTTTGTTCAAGGTTTTGAATGTGGTCTTTCTGGATTCTGCTCCACACTCTGATGCTTTACATCCTTTACGTGATGCTTTATATGCCTTCATCTTTTAGTTTCTTGATACTTAAAGCCACTTTCACAAACCACCCTTCAGTCACCCTGAAAACACCCAATCCCTCATTGATCCTACATGCTAAGCAGTACTTGGAAGCCTTCCCGTGACCCTAATAGGATTAAGGGGTTCGGCAAATGAGTGAAAGAGATTGAGTGATATGTTTAGTGGCAAACAATTTCCTGGGTTTTTTTTGTTTGTTTGTTTTGTTTTGTTTTGTTATTTTGTCTTTTTGATAACTGGAAATTGTTTATGCTGAAATGAAGATTGCTTGCTTATGTGGCTCAGTAGCTAGCCTGACTTTCTCATATTATGTTATGGCTAACAGTTTGCTTTAGTGTATGCATTTAAAAAAATTTATTTAAGTAAGGCATACAATGATAAAAAAAAAAACAAAATACATGTAAAGAATGAACAAAGTAAATGTGCGGCTATGAGCAGATAGGGGGAAACTATCAGTTTGAAATAAACACTGTAGAGCAGGGGTCTTAAACTCATTCCACAAAGGGCCGCAGTGGCATAGATTCACCAATCAAGTGTTTGAAGACAGATCAGTTGATTAAATGAGTCAAGCCAAGGTGTGCTGCTGCTTAGTTGAAACAAAAGCCTGCAGCCTCTGCGGCCCTTTGTGGAATGGGTTTGAGACCCCTGCTGTTGAGGGAAAGACAGTATTTATGCAAATGCTATCTTGATTTGTCTATAAAACATAATTAGCATTAGACTTGAGGTGGCTTCTGTGTTTTACAGATGATACACTGTCCATCCCATATACAGTTAATGTGTTTGAGACAGTTTGCAAACTTGCTAATTACAAGTGCAGGTAAACGCCTCTACTCGCTCTCATAGCCCAAAGATATGCACATCAGGCTGACTGGTTGTGCCAAATTGCCCCTAGTTGTGAATGTGAGTGTGAACGGTTGTTTGTGTGTGTGTTGCCCCACGATGAACTGGTGTACCCTGCCTTCGTGCGGTGACGGCTGAGATCCTACCCGCGACTAGGATTAGCAAGTGAGAGAGTGAGAGAGTGAGTGAGTGGAAAGAAGCTGGCAGCTGTATCAAATGGCTGAATTTTCCTTTCTGTCTTTGCTAATGCCCTGATTGGTGCCAGCAGGTGTCTTTTTTCCTACCAGGTGTCCCCTACAGACTTCAGGAAGTCTCTTGTTGGGGTCATACGCTTGTTATTTGGTCACCTGGAGATTTGGCTTTATCATCGCAGATTAGCAAGTGCTAATTAGCCACCTGAGCCAGCAGAGCCTGTAGGGCTTTTCAAATGTTGGTTCAAAATAACGGAAGAAAAAAGGTAGTTTTGGCTTACGAATAAAATTATTTCCAAGCAGGAATATCACCTGGCTAAAGTTTAGAATGAAACGTGCCAGTCTAATCCTCTGAAGTTGGAGACAGGAACTGAAACACAGCACGCACATCTGTTCTCCCTGATGACGGCATGTACAGGGACTCGAGTCTCTGTCAACAAAGCCCCGTCCTCCTTCATAAAACATCCGCACTTCTCCTGTCTGCCTCGTAATCTTGTAAATGTACCTTGTCAAATTACCCTGCGTCAGATACTGTTAGCATTTCTACCTTTAACATTTCGCCCATCTGAAATAATTTTAAATTCATTCACGTCAAGTGTGTAGTGCGCCAAATTGGTGCAGGAAAAAACATTCCCCTGGCGAAGGACACATATATATCACCGGGCGACCTGTAAAATGGTACAGCAAGCACTTTCAGGGTACCATTACAAAATGCCTGAGTGTATTCATTTAAAAAAATTCAAAACTCTATCTTTTTGGAAATGAATTGCTTTCAAACTGGAAAGGCTGAGCGTGTTCGTGCTTTCCATTAGTGAAGTGTTTTGCAATCCTGGTACTCTCGCCTTGTGCATTTTTTTATTTTATTTTTCTCCCGACTATGATAACATACCTATTCTGTTTTAGTACAAGCATGTTAGTAAGCTTTTTTTTTTTTTTTTTTTTTTTACAAAAAATATTTTTACTGAACTATTATTCAGGTGCATATAAATGCTCTAATAACTAATTAACCTAAAATTTGACTTGCTGGTTTACTAAATAAAAATTATATGATGAAAGTGAGGTGGATGTCAACGAATAGATCCTGAGACAGCAATCCATCTTTCTCTCGACTCAAATCAGTTGCCCATATCCTGCTTCTGAAAAAACATCCCCACAGCACAATGCTGCCACCACCATGTTTCACTATTAGGACGGTGTTCTTGGGGTGATAGAATGTGTTGGGTTTGGGTTTTAGTTTCATCTGACCAGAGCACCTTCTTTCATACATTTGGGGAGTCACTCACGTGCTTTTGGCAAACTTAACACGTGCTTTTTTTTAACACTAAGTAATGTCTTTTGTAAACAAGAAAAGCAAACTAAAACTAGATGTTTTTTGTTTTGTTTTTATTGTAATAGATAATGATGAAGCGACATGTTCCAAGTGACTGTGACAAACCATGAGTGTCCTTCATTTTGATTTAAGCATTATTCACTTAGGATAATAGACATTAGTATTATTCATTTAGGACATTGCCTTGTTTCTGATTGGTGGAACGCCATCAAATAATTTTTAGTTTTGCAGCATTGCAATGGGATAACTTAATTATTGCATTATTGTCTTGGGATAACTGGATTATCGCATTGTTGCCATCGGATAAGTTAAATGATTATTGCACCACTGGCACACGCAACATAGTAATGTGACTGTCCGCTTTAAAAATATTTTGAATGAATAATTACACAATTAATGAAGTCAGAGTTTGTATAAAAGAAAATTATTCTGTCTTGACCTTTGGCTATGGCTAATAACAACCCCTTGACCAAATAATTATCTATATTATACTTCTTTAATGCTTCATTTAGTAACTGCTTTTTAATTCACCCTTACACTTGGAAGAGTGCTTCAGCTGAGTTTTAGTGTATTTCTTATGTTCCCACATAGTGTATACTAAAACAATTCACTTCAGATTTGGTGGCTATATAGTAATATTCACACTGACTTTGGAGGATAATTGTTATATAAGCTGAATTTTAAGTGTATATTTTGAAAGGTTGTCATTTCTGACCTAAAAGAAAGGACAAGTGAATGAAAACATGCTAGAAATGACAGTACCCAGCATGATAAATGGGGTCATTATATTGTGAGCTCAACAAATTTATCTCATTTATAGTCCAAGCCAATGCCATCTGTATAAAAAAAAAAAAACAGATATGGATTGAACAGATGCTCGTGGGATTTTAATATTTTGAGTACTTCAAAGGTTAAATTTAAACTTTATGAAGTAGAAAGTGATTTTTATTTTGTAAATATACTGATGTGGAAGTACAAATATGATTTAAGCTATGATAAGTTTAAAATTGGAGTGAAATTGGAAAAATATTATATATAATCTTTGAAAATGTGTTTATACCATATAATGAGTTTAGGATTGGAGTGAAATTGGAAAATGAATCATGTTCAGATTCAATCTAATTCATTCTTTAAAGCTTTATTATGGAGCTTGTTACCAAAGCACGCTAAGAAAAAAATGCATTTGATTTGCACTGATTTGATTTTTTTTATTTTTTTTATTTTTTATTTTTCTTGTTTACAGACTGTGAGCACAGACCGAGTCCCAGTGAAGCTCCATTATGATAAATCACATGACCATGTCTGGGTTCTCAGCTGGGGGGATCTGGAGAAGAACTTCCCGACACTCCAGGTAAAAAACAACAATAAATACATCTTTCACATGATCTTGTTCTCCAGTGAAATTTATGAGTTCTACTGATCCCAAGATCCTTTGCCACCACACACATCTGTCACTCAGTCCCTCTTTAGTGGATATCACGCCTTATAAATGATGGCTCTCAAACTCGAGTGAAGGAGCGTTCTCACACACAGCTCCCACCCTCCTCCCCTGATCCCTGAACGATTTCTGCTGACATTTTCAGGCCATCCACAAACGATGTAACATGATTGAATCTGTATACAAGGAAATCTCTGTGGAGATACATTTCAAATTGCATCTCCAAATAAAGCCATAAGCAGTGAACTTCCCAGTGAATAAAGATGTGTGTTGCTATATTAGATGATATCTTAATACTGCCAGGCCATTGAGAATAACCAGTTCAGCACAAATATAGCCTATGGCTCTCTCACTGTGTGATAGGTGATCAAGCAGGCTAGTGGTGGAATGTCCCACCACACCATCCACACCCCACCAGTGGGCCATCGCTTTGACAGAGTTGATGACTTCTTCATCCCGCCATCAAGCCTCATCATTAACCATATCAGGTAGGGTGGAACGATGGACTGTTCAATCAGGACCACCATCAAGGGGTCAAAGGGTATTGATAACTCTGGCCCGAGTCCTTGGGGTCCATGCAAAGGTCTGAAATGAGATTAAATACAGGGTGAGTGTGGATAAGGGACCCTTTTGGAAAATTACACTATCCATAGTCTTACTCAACAAATCTTATCTTTGCCTCAGTGAATATTCTTACTGGAAAACTGTAGGTTAGTACCTGCTGCTGTAAGCATGAATATGTGTTCTCATCCCAGGTATACAATAATGTTTGCTCTACTGTATACCAGTGGTGCCCTGCCCTGCTCCTGTAGGTCTACCTACCTGAAGACTCTGTGTCAATCCTTAATATGCCACTCTGACCATTTAATCTTCTAAAACTTAAGAAGATAATGGGATCTGATAGGTGGCCCTTTTAATGCTGGAGCTAATGTATTCAGGAAGGTAGTTCTCCAGAAACTGGGGCTGCGCTGTTAAGTTATTTTAGTAATTTTCCAAATTCCAATTTTAAAATTTCTGATCTTTTTATGGAGTGACGCCCAAAAAATGAAACTTACCTTTATTCAAGAAATATGTTCACTAAATTACATTGCCCCCCCTACACCAACCAGGTGCGTAAGCATGCACATGCACCCTTGATGACATACGATGCTGCCACCCGCCTCCTAACGAACTGCTGTGTATGTGTATTTGGGGTGACCTAACACACTCAGAGAGAAAGCACGGTCTGCTACCTCATACGAATGAACTCACTGCCACCCATGATTGGCTGGTGATCACTGTGAGTGACAGGGAAGTGAGCATATGCCCTATCCTTCCCAGCCCTCCTATGAGAGCTTGGCCAGTTAGCTCCCATGGACTTCCAGTCACGTATGGCTGTGGCATCAACCTGTATTCGAACTTACAATCTCCTGGCTGATAGTCACGCACCTTATCGGGAGCCCATGATATGTCTACAACAGTCATATTCCTAAATTCATGGGGCAATAGGCTAGCAAGTTTATTTGCCAATGAATTAATCAGTAATATTAAATAATGAAATACTGTTTTGTGAAGAAAATGGCAGGGACAAGAGTTTTGTCAAAGACTCATAGTCACAGAGTCATAGCCTTAAAAATTGAAGAGTTAGCAGGAACAGTTGCTGAATTATTGAATATCAGTATGTTGTTTTGAATAAAGACTGGCATGGTGATGCAGTGTTTAGCACTGTTGTCTCATAGCAAGCAGGTTCCTGGTTCAACCCTGCCGGTTGACTGGGGCTTTTCTGTGTGGGGTTTTATCCCTCCATGCCAGGATTTGTTTTTTCTGGGTGCTCTGGTGACCTCCCACAAGCCAAAGATGTGCAGCTTCTGTTTTGCCTCTGTGACCTTGAAAAGTAGGTGAAGGTCACTCACACACAAACTCACCCCAGCACTCATAGTAGTGAGCCAGCATACCAAGTTTGAAAGCCCCAGCTTCAGCAAGCAGCAAGTAAATCTCCGGAAGTGTGACGGACAGACGGATGCGCAGACGGACGGATGGACAGATGGAACCCATTCCTATAGCTCCCGATCCACTTTGTTGGCGGGAGTTAATGATAACTGCATACAACTAGTAAAAATAGATTCAGATACATATTATATTATATGGAGCATGTTGTGGCAAAAAGGGTCCAGTTCACTATGCAAGAGATCCAGATTCATTTTTCAGGTGTTTATTTAGCCTTTAGCAAAAGAAAAGCGTACAATCATTCACACAGAAGAAAGGACCTCGGACCCTGTCTACCAGCTGTGCGTTGGCATGTAAAGTGTCCATTCCACTCTGATTGGACTACCATCCCCTAGCTCTAGACTCTGATTGGTCCCTCATGACATCATGTGTCAATTTGACCTTGTTCGGTTTGAGCCCGACGCCATTTTGTTCTATCCCTCAGAACATTCCGTTTCTTTTTCAGGGTCCTTTTTAACAGAGTGGAACAGCTGAAATAAAATAATCTTACATTCACTTCAGTGAATAAACTACTTATACAACAGTCACATAAATCATCCGATAATTAAATGGTGCAGTAAATCATACAATTGCCCTTCTATAGGTATAATCAATACTATATTAACAATTTAAATATTTTTTCATTAGAGATGATTTCACTGGACAGTTCTCCATTTCAGGATTACAAATGTTTTCAAAAAAAGGAAATATGATCACTTATTCCAAACATTTCTGAAACTGATACCACTGATTTTTCCCTCCACAAACACTAAACTGGTAAATACAGATAAATAGTGACATTGTGGTAGACACCATCCAGACGAACAGTCCAGACAGAGACGAAAATCAGGACTGGCCTTAAAAAGAAAAATTCATTTGTGCTTATTTACCATATCCAGTCACACTAGCTGACATCACACTGGCGGAATGACATTCAGCCCATATTATCCAGTATAATGCATTCATAGTCACTTGCATTTGAATAAAGCTCCGGTATTCAGAGACAGAAGTGCAAAGATTAAACCCTGAATAAACAGCGCCTGGGAAAGAAAAATCTCAGTTGATTTGATTAAATCCAGGATGTAGATTACTGAGCATGTACCTCTGAGCCTCTTCTTGTGTTTTGCTTACAGATGGATGTTTGCTATGATCAGATATCATGCTAATGATAAATAATGATCTAATGCGAAACTGGTGTATGCTGGGGGAAAAAATCACTGAAGGGATTTTTTACAAAAGCAATTTCTTTGATTTTTACTTGTACATGAAAGCATATTATGGGCACTCAAAGAGCGCAAACCTCCACCAAGCCCAGCAATTTTCCATATGTCCTATCTCACAACCACCGCCACAGCCCCCGCCAATTTACTTCCGGAGTGTAATTATTGCCAATTCCGACCCATCATGTATGCTTCAATATCACATACAATCGCCACCAACCAGGAAGGGTGAGGGCAAGCATGTGCTTCCTCCGAGGCCAAATCTCATTTATTTAAAGCTGCTACTCGTGCACATTGAAAGGCAGCGTAACACACTTCAGGGGAGTGTGTACCCTTTTGTAGGCATGAGCTTGAAGACCTCCATGAGAACTCAGCCTGGGCTCCAGGCCACAGATTGCTGTGTGCATTACCTGGGTTTGAAGTGTTAAAGAATCCTTTTAAAAATTCCAGAAACCAGAATTTCATCCAAACGAACATGCAAACTCCACAAAGAAACGTGTGAGCATGGGACTCAAACCCAGGACCTTCTTGCTGTGAGGCGGACGTGCTAACAGCCGTGCCACTGTATCGCCTGTAATCAGTACAGGCTCTAGGTTACTGATCAGAAGGTCAGTGGTTCAAGCCCCACTACCTCTGCTGCCCCTGTTGGGCTCTTGTACAGAGTCCTTAATCCTTAACAGCTCAGTTGTAGAAACAAAATAAAAATGTAAGTCACTCTGCATAAGGGTGTCTGCCAAATGCCATAAATGTAAATGTAAAACACAGCTTTGAATAAAAGAAAAGAAAGTAAATAAGCAAGCAAGACATATTACATTACACTGACTTTAACAGTTATACTAAAATACTGCCTACATCTAATCAGAGCCTGCTGAGACAGTACATCCAGCTGTAATTTAATGTATTTATTTTCCACTGTTTCTCAAAATCCTGTGCAGCAGCTCTGATGCAGCCACCACATCTTTCCCAGTGGATGTCGTGTTCAGCAGTCGGATAGGCATATGTCCAGGACATCAGATAGGATGCTGTCATAATGCTCAGGGTGGAAGATTGTTCACTTTTTTTCTTCCTACTGTTATTTATTCACTAAAAATCTTGATTAAATGCTTTACCGTGGTCAGGGTCTCAGTTTAATCCACAGCACATTCCCAAGCCCGATTCGATTCCAGGAGCCATATGAATGAGGCGGGAATAAAGACTGGATGGTATGTCGATCCATCAGGGCATCATTCAGATATTTATTAACACCCAGGAACAATTCCGCACTGCCGGTTTACCTACTGGCATGTTTTTGGGAGGTGGGAGAAAACCAGAAAACTCAGATGAAACCTGCTAAAAGACAAGGGGAACACATGGAAACTATTTAGTTTTAAGGCAACAATGTAATCTACTACTTCAAACAGTAATAGTAAAGATCACAAATAATTAATTCTTTTTTTCATCACTGAACCTGTTTAAGGTCACAGGGACGCTGGGGCCATTGCCAGCTGACTATTTGTAAAAGGCGAGGTACACCCTAAACAGCTCATCAATCTATGACAGGGCCAATACAGCTTACATTCACACCTAGGGGCGATTCGAGAGAAACCACTCCAAATCTCAACTTTGCTGACCACAGGACTCAAACCCAGGACCTCCTTGCTATTAAGTGAGAGTGCTTACATTTGGCAAACACCCTCATCCAAATTGACTTTTATTTATATAAAGCTGAGAAATTTGAGGGTTAAGGGCCTTGCTCAAGGGCTCAACAGTGGCAGCTTGATGGTATTGGGGATTTAACTGCCAACCCTTGAATCAGCAACCCCGAGTCCTAACCACTGGTCCATCAATGCCCTAGAGTGAAAAACCACCTTGCTTCCAATTCCAAATCATGAAAATAAGAAACATTCTATGCAGAACCAAAACAAAAGAGTTTAACATTTCTAGCATTTGGCAGGCGCTCTTATACAGAGCGACTTACAATAATCTTTTTTATTTTTTATTTATACAACTGAGCAATTGAGGGTTAAGGGCCTTGCTCAAGAGCCCAACAGTGGTGATAGTGGGGATTGAACCGCTGACCTTCGGATCAGTAACCCATTGCCTTAACCACTAAGCCACCACTGCCCATCAATCAAAGTTTTACCCACCAGAGTTCTGCTGGAACCTTTTTAGAAGCCATGGCATTTTTTCTACATTCTTAGGGGGTAAAATCTATACCTTTGATTTGTCTGTTTGAGAGAACTTTCAAAGAAGCGTCCAAAGGAGAGCCCTTGAGGAACCTTTGCTTCTGACTTGTTTCAGGAAATAATTCATACCTCATTATTTCCTCTCACAGTATCTTCCAGCATCCACAAAATAAAGCTTTACATTAAGCTATATGTCTGAGCAAGGACTTTTTTAGTTTTTCTCACACAGGTTTTTATCGCAACACATGAGGTCTGTTCGTTCACATGGTCATGTGTATGCTCCTTGCTGCAAGGTCATGCATTTGCAGGAATGACATAGTTGCAAATGTTTAAGACCTTACGTATTAGAATTCGGTGAATACTTTGTGGAACAGATTGTCCTGATTATTATGCAAGGGAACATATCCTTTATTTATTTATTTATTTATTTATTTTGAAGCTTGATCTTAACCAGAACTGCAAACTCGAATTCCAATCAGCCTCTGGCTACCCGTCTGTCTGCATCTCAGCTTTGCGGCTTCAAAGTGTGATGACATTTATCAGGGCTGTCCTCATCCCTGATTCTGACTCTCTTCACTGTATAATGAGATTTTACCCTTTAGGTTAGGTAAGTCTGTTGGGATTTTTACACCCGAGTCGAGTTGGAGTTTATCCACTCCTCCTTACTAGGAGTTCAACTCTTCCTAAAAGTCCATCAAAGTTTATAGGTTATCTTCCCAGTATTTTTATTGCTACACATTTACAGTTGTGTTCAAAATTATTCAACCCCCAATGCTGTAAAGGGCTTTAGGGACTATAGTGTACATTTGGAA
>JAOUQZ010000001.1:25961619-25979119 GCA_028564935.1 Neosilurus hyrtlii
CTCTCTCTCTCTCTCTCTCTCTCTCTCTCTCTCTCTCTCTCTCTCTCTCTCTCTCTCTCTCTCTCTCTCTCTCTGGATATTCTCCCAGTGTTTTGGGAATACAGCGCAATTAACACATTTTCATCAACATGCTCTGATTTTTCTAATTGAATATGGTTGAGTACTTGTAGGAAGGGTTATGGCATGACAGTTAGCTTGTGCTACAAATAATAGAAGACATATTTCCATATTGGCAAATACAGAACTGAACACGATATACTCGTTTTTGCTCTGTAAAAAGCTTCAGCAAAAACAGCATCCTCTTCCATAACTGTTTTTTACAACATTTAATTTTTAGAGTTTTTACGGTAGCCATTCTACTCAAAAAGTTACGGCAAGATACATTAGTGCTCTGTCAGCCAAATTTGTGTTAGCTTGGTGCTAACAGTTATCTACTTATACACTCAAGTATAAGATTGAACCATAAATGCTACAGTGTAAAAACATGGTAAAGGATTCATTATAAACAGATGTTGTGCAGGCCTGATGAAGGGATTAAAGGAACGCTCCAGCCTTTTTTACAACCTAATCTCTCTTTCCACCACATCTGTATCATATGTGTGATTACCACAGACAAGAATTTCAACAAACCTTATTTACTCAAATGTCACTTCTAATGGAAGTCTACAGCTGTTTAAAGGTAAAAATAAATGAAGAACATATGGGAGTACAGTATATAAAAGGAAACAGATGTCAGGCATATGACAGAAGATATGTACTCTATATATGTCAGTGTGCAAGGCAAAACATGAATTTCTTCTTATCTCTGAAAAAAAAATTAGCAATTATGCGTGATTAATTCCTGGAGGTTTTTTTGAATTTTTTTTGAACTGACACCTCAAAAACTTCCTATAAGCTTTCTTTGTATATTTATTTATTTTGTTTGACTTTCCTCCCTTTTTCCTTCCCCTAATTTAGTCGTAGACCATTCCCACCTGTCAAGTAAGTACCATTCCCAACCAGGGAGGGGGAAGCTACCTCCTTTATAAACTGCTGTGCATGCGCATTCAGGGTAGGCCTGACACACTTGAAGGGAAAATGCTATCAACCCCTTTCATACGAATGAGCTCGCAGATGCCAATGATTGGCTGGTGATCAGTATACGTGATAGGGAGGTGAGTATATGCCATCTATCCCTCGTGGCCAATTACCTCCCAAGGACTCCTGGGCTCAACCTGGATTCGAAACTGCGATCTCCAGGTTGATAGATGCACCTCCCAGTGTGCCAGTCGGAAGCCCAGCCTTCCTTTATGAGTGGGTACTCAGTTTGTTTATCACTACAAGGAGTTAAAAGATAACATTAGCACCATCAACTGGTGAACAGCGTTTCAGTTACAGACCCGAGAAAGTATTTCATTCACTTAAATGTATGCTGTGTTAAAACTGATTCAAATAGTCATAGGTTTGCGGCTGTAGTTTTGTGTCCTAAAGTAAGTATATTGAATTTAAAGAGAATTGGACAGGGAAATCAGCATATATTTACATCTTGTGTTGTTCAAAACAAATATCTTAAATAAATGTCTTATTTATATTCAGAAAATAATATAGTTAAAGCGTAACTTTACCCCCAGTTACTCCACTCTGACTCTAACACACAGAAATGGCCAACCTCGAGACTCAAACCCAGGACCTTTTTGCTGTGAGGTGGACATGCTAACCACTATGCCGTCATGCCGACCAGCTCATATTAAATATACCAAAAAGCAAAATATATGCTTTCTAATCAAAAAAGGTTTTCACTAGAATAGAAATCTCTTTATTGGTCGTCGCTCTTTTCGACTTCCCAGTCAGCGCCACCAAAAAAACCAGCAACAGTCATTTTGCTTCCAATCGGTTAGCCGTTTGAAATGTCATGACACTACAGGGATCCTAGGTAATGGCCTTCAGAGGGATCTGATGCGCACGTGCAGCAGGGGTGCATTAAGGGTGCAAGAGGCACCCTTAGAGAAAAACACTTACGAATTGGGACTCTCTACGGTCTTGCATTCTTGAGTAAGAAGGTACAACTGAAGTGCACAAGGGGTCTTCATCGGTCATGCATGATCAACCATTTGATGGCGTTTTAAGCTATTTTCAACCAGTCATATGCTGCTTTCTATACATTTTTCAGTATTAACACCAGCACTGATGAGTTTCATCACAGTACAGTCGTATCAATTACTTTCGAGTGTACAGCATTCTTTAAAAGGTAATCCTAGGCTGTTGAGAATCAGTAATGTTAGTTGCTTATCCGAGACTTTGTAAGCAATGAATTGTACCTTAATCCCATATGTAGTACAGATTAGGAAATAAATAAACATTGGAGAATTCCTTGAGGAACAGGACTGAAGGAAGGATCAGTAAGGATCAGTGCAGGAACAACGACTTGACTGAATAAAGTAAACTACGCCGTTATCCTAGAAGTCTCTGAAGACCAACATGGAATATGTGAAGGCATGGAACGTTAATGCAGCTTGGCAAAGCAATATACAGTGAATTTGGAGAATGCAGAAGGGTGCGTCTTATTCGCCAGAGTG
Organism: Neosilurus hyrtlii; assembly: GCA_028564935.1. Classification (NCBI taxonomy): domain Eukaryota; kingdom Metazoa; phylum Chordata; class Actinopteri; order Siluriformes; family Plotosidae; genus Neosilurus; species Neosilurus hyrtlii. The sequence goes on from JAOUQZ010000001.1 coordinate 25,964,175, forward strand.
CGTTACTGTCCATAAAATCCAGTACTACAGCATGGAGAGTGGTGGCAGCTCATTGGAGTGAGGATGTGTCATAGCTTATGCCAGGATGAGTGTGTGCGGTGTGGCCTTATTCCACGTACACACGCTCAGGGGCTGCACAGTGGCTTAATGATGTGTCTGATTTGTCAGAGCTCTATGTGTGTGTGTCGGGTTGGCAGGCTTCACCCATCACCCTGAGCCTACTGCAGCTCGCGCAATATCTCTTTTTTTTCCCAAATGTCTCATCAATTTCACCACCAATTGTACATTTTCCAAAATGTGCATGCTGTATGCAAATCCTTCAATACGTGAAGTCAAGGGTTTAATAAAGTTTAATATAGTGAGGTTTGTGTACACCAATCGGGAAGCCCTCCGCGATTTCTGTCTAAATATGCCCTTAGGTGGTGGGGGTGCCATGTTGGACACTGCATCATGGGTACATTGGAGTTCGTGCTACTATTGTATCTGGGACAGGGGCATTCGGGACTCCCCTGGCTATTTTTCACCAGTTTCTGCTATTCCCTCAGCTATTTCTGGCGGTTTCCACTATCACCCAGGGTTTCCCCGAGTGGCTGCTGTATTGCTTCTAAGGATCACTGTTGTTTATAAATTAGCTAAAGCACAATTTAGCTTAGCGTTATGCTACTTCAAACAACATGATTCTTTTGTCATCTTGAAATGTTTTCTTTAATAGCAAACATTTGTAATCCTCTACATTTGTACACAGGAACCCAGAAGAGCTTCCGGGTTTGGTTGGATACATAAACAGGCTCAACCCCCCTGCCACATTTCTACAAAAAACTTAAGATATCTGTACGCCAATATGTCATCCAATGCACCTGAGGCTATTTTTAAATAGCTGAGACTGTCAGAAGGGAGTCCTGAATGAATGGATACCAGTAAATAGTATAGTGTAGTTAATATTGCATATCATGAAGAGTACCATACGTGTATGAATAATAGCAGTCATGATCGTAGTAATCTTTATGAATATACCAGTAATAGAATAGCAATGCAATTACAGAATTACTGAAACCTTAATTCATAAAAACATGTACAAGGACACATAAAAACACTAAAGGAGACACAAAAGATTTATTTGAATCCCAACTTAAAGGCAACGTTGCTCAATTATTTATGGTAATTTGCACGGCCGAACGTAATCCAATTGATTCTGTTGAATATGTGAGTAGGTCTCAGTTAACAATAATGAGAAATACAGATAATGATATGCAAATGTGATGAATTATTGAACAGGCATGACTGACAGGGCTTTTTTTGTTTTGTTTTTTTTCTGTTTTTTACACCATGCATTGTCGCTTTTGGAAGCATGAATAAAAATCTGAGGTTGAGCAGCTCATTCACGTGGACTTGTACGTTGGTTTCTTGGTAACGGAATAAACAAAAAGGATGTTTACAGCTGCTAGAATGTAGCTGATTAGACTGCCTGACTTGTTTTGTAGACATTTCCATAACATGAAATAACTAAACCTTATAATTATTGGAAATTTGGTTGCCATCATTGGTTAAGCCCCTGCCACGTACATCACAGAACTGGCATATACAGTTACAGGTCAACGACAGAAAATTGGGCAAATTCCTAGGACAGCTGTGGGTGTGTTGTATGAAACTCACCTTTGGTGTGATGGAATATGCCGTCGTAGACCATTTGTGAAAAATCTAAAAATGTAAAAAAAAATTTTTCATCTTGTAGACAGAATTATGGGCGGCACAGTGACGTAGCAGTTATCATATTTGCCTCACAGCAAGAAGGTCCTGGGTTCAGGTCCCGGGCATGGCGAGGGCGTTTTTGTGTGGAATTTGCATGTTCACCTCGCACTTACATGGGTTTCCTCCAGGTACTCTGGTTTCCTCCCACACTCTAAAGACATGCACGTTAGGCTAATTGACTCCAAATTGGTAATTGGCTTCAAATTGCTCCTAGGTGAGAGTGCGAATGGTTGTGTGTGTGTGTGTGTGTGTGTGTGTGTTGGCCCTGTGACAGACTGTTTAGGGTGTAACCCAGAGTCGGCTAGGATGGTAGGATGAAGCAGTTCGGGGAACGAGTGAATGAATAGAAAAATTCAAGACGTGAGATCCATTTCCTTGGTAAGTCATGCGATGCCGTAGACATCCAGCAGCATATGAAGTTCATGCGCTTTTTGGGCGTTAAATGTAACAACTTTTTAATATCCTCTACACTGTCAGTCTTGGGTCATAAAAGTCTTCTTCTAGATGTGAAACTTCAGAAGTTTTCTATATATGACTCCCAAATTTTCCAGCGAAATGGAAGTTTTGGTGTGTTAAGCATAGGGACTGTCGAGGGTTTAGCCTGGACACCCTGGAGCGTTACTGCTGACTCACCTCTGCTAACAAGCACCTTTAGTTTCCTGTTCCCTCAGGCACCTAGACGGCTCCGGTGCTCGATGAGTGACTGGCACACTCTCGCATTATTACTGCATTTAGTTTATCTAGATATGTCACTAAGGCTAATAGAGTCCTCTTTTTTTTTTTACTAAAAATATCTCAGCAAGAAAATGTCTTACAATTGAATTACAATAGAAGATAATACAGTGTAATACAATACAATACCATCAGCCCGCAGTGAATCGAAAACCAGATGATACAATTAGACTTTAAGGGTAATTTCACACCTATTAGTACAAATCAGAGGGAAATGGATACTTTGGGATACTGAAGGGTCTGCAGCTTATTCATTCATTCATTCATAGGAAGTACAGTGATGAGCCTTTGCAAACCTTGACTTACAGTAGCTGAAGCTACACTCTGTATTCAAATGAATTCTGGGATTTCTTCATGCACTTCAGTCTTTTTTTTTTAAATGATATGCAGCATCAAACCAAAAAAACAAAAGTATCAATTTCATTTCAATTTAAATGCAAAGTAAAGGAGTGAAATCACCCTTAAACACATATATTTTTAAATGTAAGTCATCCAGAACTACCAAATTCGTAAACGTCCAGCATTCCAATTTTGGAAGCATCATGTAAACAGGGCACTAATAAACTGGGACGGCACTGTTGCCTCACAGCGAAAACTCTTCCGGATTCGATCCTCATGGCTGATTAGCGCCTTTCTGTGTACAGTTGGCATGTTCTCGCCATACTTGAGTGGGTTTCCTCTGGGTACTCCAGTTTCCTCCTTTATATGCACGTTAGGTTCCATGCTCTCGTTTGCCAAACCACATAATCCTACTAGGGTTGCTGGGAGCCTATCTCAGCCAAAACTGGGCGAAGGCGGCGTACTGAAGTCAGCATAATGTGTATGTCTTTGGACTGTGGGAGGGTATCCAAAGGACACCCACGTAAGCACAGGGAGAGCATGCATACTCCACACAGAAACAACTGAGCCCAGAACTCGAACCCAAGACCTTGCAGTGAGGCAGACATGTTAACCACTACATCACCATGCCGTCGTTCTAAAAATGGAATTGTAATCGTGCAACAGAAATAAAACACCTCAAATGAGGCACAAGCAAAGGTGTGTGAATATCTGAGGAATAAATGATATGAATATGAATTATATACAGTATATCTGCATGTAAACAAGTTTTAAATCTAGGTCATGTTTTATAATTACGCATGAAGTAATTTAGTCAGAATTGTATTTCTAACACTTGGCCTTTTGTTCACTTGCTTTGTTGGTAATTTATTTGTACCATAGCAACAACAGATTGGGTTGCGTTTTCATGAGTCAGAATCTCCAGCGAGCGTGTTATGGTTTAAAGTGTTAAAGTTGCAAATTTAGCAAATCACTTTTCTGAAGTTTTGAAGTGTGAGTCACAAGTCAGGAAATTTGGGAATTGGATGCAACATTACATTTTCTTCTCTTCGTTCAGTTTTCTTTATAACTAAAATTACAAAGGTATGCAAAAATTAATAAATAAACAAAATTTTTCACACACACACACACACACAGCACACAAAACACACCCAGAGTCCGAATTCGAAAAAATGATGTTTTGCTAACTGGAATTCAATACATTTTATGTAGAAAGTAGAAGGATCCATTTCCAACAAAACATGTCATCCAACGAGCAATATCTTTTTCTGTGCTGGGACCTTGAATGAAGGCATGCATGAATGGATTCCTGTCATCTACCTTACTGACTGACTTAACCTTGTTTAAAGCAGCTCAATCAGCTGCAGCAAGATCAGGAAATTTGGTACTTATAGGTAAATATGTATAGTATACATGGAAACCTTTAAAAGTTTAATAATGATAATTACTATCAGCGCTAAGAAATATGTCTAAACATGTAAACTACCTGTAGACATTAAAAAAACTGAAGATGTGAGGTTTTGGGCTGTTCGAGGGAGAAATATTGGTGACAGACCCATAAAAGTGTACATGCCTAAGTATCTCTGTTAATTCTATTTCAAAAGAGACACTTTCTGGCTATATATATATATATATATATATCCAGAAAGTTCTTTATCCTGGTCAGGGTCACATAAGGTGTTTTCAAACTGAGAAGTTCTAGACCCCAGCAGCTTTTTTCTGTCTGCATTCGCACCACCAGTAGGAACACTGAAGTGATGCGAGCGAGCCAACTTTTATATTATGCTTCGGAACATCAAAATCTCTTTGAATCTCTTCCAGCAGATTTAAGCTCAGTAAATACTTTTGGGGTTTTTTTTGTTGTTTTTTTTCCCACAAAAGGCTGTTGTGTACATGGCAGTTGATGGAGCTGCACTGGGCCAATCACCATACACTTCCATTTTCTCACGGTCCCTGTAGTGCTTATATAATACCTACCATAATCTTGGAGGTAAAACGTTCCTAAGAACTGTTCTATAGGCGCTAAAATGGTCATTAATTCTTGCAGAACAAAAAATATGGTACTTCCTGTGACAGTTCTAGGAACTAAAAAAGTCCCTTTAGTCTGAAACCTATAGACCCGGAGCTTATGTCAGAACTACGAGCTCAGGATTGAACCCAGGACCCTGGAGCTGTAAGGTAGAAAACCTACTCTCTTCACCACTACAAATTCTAGATCAGCTTCCCAGGTATGACAGTATTCTTTAAAGTGACTAATTTTAAGAAAAATGTAAGTCTTTTTGTTGATTGCTGCTATTGAAAGAACCATTTACAGCTGACCTCGATACACACTTATAGTGACTTCTCAAGTGTAACACAGATATTTGTCCATATCAATGCTCCTTACACTCAAATCTTCTGCCTGCTTGAGATGTGGGAAGTGGAACGTGGCTGCTCTGTTTGTGTTTGTTGTAAGTTTCTTTCAATCTCAATATTTAACACTATAAATAATATTCAGTGCTTGTCATGATTAGTGTAAGAGGTGTATAGAGAGCTTTACAGGAGGGAATGTTGATCAGAAATGTGTGAGCATCATACACACACCTGGCACTTTCACATCTGCATTCAACCTTGTTGATCTCAAACTGAACCACAGATACTCTCTCTAATACAAACACAATTTTTGAAAAAAAAAAAATTACTCTGTTTGCTGATGCTCTTAGCATGTGCTCATCTCATTCTTTTTTTAAGCCACTTAATTCTAGTAAAGTCGCAGGGAAGCCAAAGCTGAAATCTCAGCCGACTCCGGGCGAAGGCGGGGTACACCCTAAAGAGCTCACCAGACCACAGCGCCAACACACACACAACCATTCACACTCAAACATAAAGGCAGTTCGGAACAGCCAGTTAGCCTGATGTGCAAGAAAACCAACACAAGCACGAGGAGAACATGCAAACTCAAACCCAGGACCTTCTTATCATGTTACCAGTACGCCAGCATGCCATCCCGTTTAGCATGTATCTGCATGACTTTAGGGATTGTGATATAGCCATGTGATTGGCCGGATGGCTAATTGCATGAATGAACAGGTGTAGGGGTGTTCCTAATAAAGTGGTCATGGTGTGTTCTAGCAAATAATCTATGATACTGTATGCATTACACAATTAATATATTATTTTACTATAGTTCATATACTAACTTACTTTATTGATTTGCCTATAGTTCCTATTCTTCCTCACTCACTCACTCACTCACTCACTCACTCACTGTCTTATTTGCCGAACCACTGTGGGGCTGCGGGGGAGGCTGGTGCCTTTCTCAGCCGACATTGTGCAAAGGCGAGATATTTTTTCTGTATGGTATAATATTTAACTATATCACCTATATTTACAGTTTAACCACACTTCGTATATTTTTACATAACTTTACTACTTCTACTAACAAGCTACCTTTACTTCCTATATTAAGAGTTTAACTGTACTTCTTTAGGCAGGATTAAAAAAAATTGTGGTTCTTCATCAGTGTCCGCACCCTGAAATTGGTGCCGCATTAACCCTCTATTAACCAGCGTAGCATATCTACTACATATGGACCAAATCAGTCGAAATTTTTTCTTCTTCTTCTTCTTCTTCAAATATTGCCAAAAATCTACATTTTTGCCCAGGGAAATAATTTTAACACAATTAAAAAAGGACATGCTTAACAGAGGGTTATATTTTTTTCTTTCATTTTTTTTAACCACACTTGGGAAACCTGGGAAAACACCTCAGGTAAAATTTAGTTCTGTTTGAAATTAAAACAGGAAAATAAAAAATTAATAATAAAAAAAAGGTTCTGTTTTCTAAAGAGTTTTGGAACAAGGCTGATGTTCTATAAACAGGTGTTCAGAGTTTAATCCACGTTAAATGTGCATGTAAGAGACTGGTCATCTAGGGTGGATTGTATGGCTTCAGTCACTTTACCTACATTTAGCTTTAAAAGCTTTTGGGCTTCGACAGTCACCTCATTTCCCTGTATAAAGAAAACGTGCTGCATTTAGGTTTTTAAAAAGTTCTGGTGAGAAACCAGGATTTTTTTTTTTGTCCAGCCTTATGAACATTTTTACTATACTACGTATATTACTAATTTAACTGTACTACATATATAATCTGTTTACCTATACTTATATTAACAATTTATGTATACTTTATGTATCTCATGTGAGCAATTTATGTACAATACATGTTAACAGTTTAACTAGAGTAGCGCTCATAATAACAATGTTACTTTACTACATAGAATAACAATTTGTTTATGCATCCTATGTATTAATCAACAATTAAACTACAGTACTACTAGCCCTGTGATAGTCTGGCAAGCTGCGTAGAGTGTACCCCACCTTCGCCCAGAGTCGGTTGGGATAGGCTCCAGTCTCCATTCTCCAGAAAATGAAATAAAAATGAAAAACTATAGCACTTACATTAACAGTGGCACTATACCACCTATGTTAATCATTCAGCTATAGTAGAATAGTTGGGTGAAATCCTTGTTATATTTTATATATTAACAATTTTACACTACTTCTAATATTCACATTTTAACTACCGCGTACTACCTCCTACATTCTACCTAATTGTATGTATACCTCTGTGGACTCACACACAGATGCATGATTCTGGTCATTTTCTCTCTCTCTCTCTCTCTCTCTCTCTCTCTCTCTCTCTCTCTCTCTTTCTCTCTCTCTCTCTCTCTCTCTCTCTCTCTCTCTCTCTCTCTCTCTCTCTTTCTCTCTCTCTCTCTCTCTCTCTCTCCCTCTCTCTCTCTCTCTCGCGGTCCCTTGCCTCATTTGCAATGATTATGTTATCAGGACGGCCAGGCAAAAGGGTGGAGCAGCCATAATTTCAGCAGTGGATTAGGCTGAAATAACGAGGTCACCAAGTTACTGTTGCCTTGGCAACGGCACATCGAAGAACACGGGATGCCATCGCAAATCCGCGGTCCGGCAACGTTGCTCTTCCTCTCTGTTTCTCTTTTCACCGTTTCAGAGCTGTCACATTTTCTCACACAGCCCAAATCCTTTGTCTCAAACCATCAACCGTTTTATTTCATGTCCTGTTGTTTAAGTCCATGCGAGATGCACGTACAGTGAATAGTTACAATAATATAAGTTACAACCATGCGACAGTTACCTGCTTTGAGACACAGTAGGTTGGCTAACTAGCTAGCTTGCTAACTTTTCAGATCACTACAGATTTGGGATTTTTCTGCTTGCGATATATGTAATGACTGAAAGGATGAAATTGATTTGGGGGTTTTTTGCATGTAGGCGCACTCTGCTCTTGACTTACACAGTTTTCAGCTGGCCGGCTTCTTAAGGCCACTTTGTTTTGTGTGGTTGTTATTAGCACACATGCAGGAGAATATGTGCAGCTGAAATGTGCATAAATTAAAGCATGTAAACCTGATGCAGGCATGAATGGGAGAATCAAAGCCCAATTTAATTTTCATGTTATGAACTAGGTATCATATTAGCTTTATTAGCGGACCAGCAAAGCTAAGGAACTGTACAAACTGCATGCACTTACCAGAGACAACAATGATCTCTGGTTCTTTTTCAGGCTGGAAGTATAAAATCACAGATACACATTTTGAACAGTTGCCTCTGCTTTGTTGCTTGCCAGTGTGAGCTCGGGGTAATTAAGCTACTAGTAATGTCAGTGACTTCCCTCCATATTTATGATTTATTCACTCTAACTGTTTTTTAGTGACCTTGCTGCAAGCTGTGGAGTTGATAAAATAAATTAATTAAAAACACACAAATGTTGATATACATTTGTGTGTCTGTCTTATTTTTTTTATAGCAAAAATAAGCAATGTCTCTGCGATCTCATTATAAACTCTTGCACCAGCACCAGCAATCTAAAAAAAGGGTTTACATCTCTCTCTCTCTCTCTCTCTCTCTCTTTCTTTCTCTCTCTGAAACTGGCATAGATTGTTTGTCTCTTCATACTGTGTTTTTGGCTCACTGTTATTTCTCTCTCTCTCTCTCTCTCTCTCTCTCTTTCTCTTTTCATCTCATCGTTGCTGCACTGTTTCAATCTTCAGCAGACATCAGCGTTGCCATGAGACGTGCCAGAACATTCCGGCTCTCAGGCTTTTTGCCAGAACAGCTACGGGGGAGATCGGTAGGAGGAAGTTTACTTCGCTAATCGATGTTTCATCAAACTTCTCATTTTATACTTGTATTTGAGGGTATATATATATATATATATATATATATATATATATATATATATTTCTATAAATATATACACACACATAATATTCCAATAAATTGTCCAGAGATCAGTTGAACAAGACACAGCAGTCTGGAACAGTGGGAAGGATGGACTGGCCAAGATTCCAAATTTGAATCCATTTGAACAAATATGGGATTTAATTGATTCACAAATGGATCACATAAAGATTTTCTCCAAACCCCGTTTTAACCAACAGATACAAATTATTCACAGTGCTACGAAAAAATCCAATAGTGTCAAGGATGCCCATTGTTATAAATTTGAATTTGAATTTTGGGTTTCACATTTAAGCATTTTATTAAATTAGGGTAGCATGGTGGTGTAGTGGTTAGCACATCCAGCTCACAGCAAGAAGGTCATGGGTTCAAGTCCCGTGCTCGGCGAGGGTATTTCATGTCCTCCCCCTGATTGCATTGGTTTTCTTCAGGAGCTCCAGTGCCCCCCACAATCCAAAGACATGCTCACTGGGCTAATCGGTTGTTCCAGATTGCCCCTAGGTCTGAGTGTGTGTGTTGATAATAATATTTTATATATAATAATTTGTTCAATTGTTTTTATTTAATTATAAGCACAAATCAAATGCTGATTATAATAGTTGTATTTCTTTCATATATATATATATATAAAATCAGATAAATTGTCATGTATTTGGGAGGAAGTGAGCAGTCAGTTCTCTAAGTTGATGTATTGGAAGCAGAAAATATGGGCAAGGGTAAATGGCACGGGCCACATTGTGCTGACTACACAACTGGGTCTCTTCATCTCCAGAACCATAGGTCTTGTGTGGTGTTCCTGGCATACAGTGGTAAGTACCTACCAGAAGTGGTCCGAACAATGATCTGGCAAGACCATCATGGGTGTGTATGGGGTGCCTTGTTGCAGACCAGTCAGATGGTGTTAATGTTAAGGCTGATCCGGTCTGTATACACTCATGGTCCTATTAAATAAAATACACATTCCTAAATTTAGTCTCTTTATATGAATTTGCATATATGGCTGTACAAGTCACTGTATTGTTGTGTAAATTGAATTAAATGAATATTCATTTGTATATTACAATATTTGCATTAACTGAATTATTATTATTATTATTATTATTATTAATATTATTATTATTATTTTAACATTTACTTTTTAAATCTGTTAAATATAGAATATAATTTTAATTCTCAGATACGATCATTCCAAAGCTTTACGGGAAAATGGGGATTTTTAACATTTGTTTTTTTTCTTTAGTTTCTGTAAAATAAATATTTCTCTTAAGCCATAGTTACTGTCCCTGAAATGAACTACTGGATACTGGAAACCAAGAGCTGTTAATGCGGTGATGTTAAAAAAACGCAACACAGTAAACAAATCTGCCAGCCAATTAGGAAAAAAAAATAAGACCATAGATCCGTAGATTAAGTCAATTAAAACCAGGCATTCAAATAAGTGTATAAAGAAAGACAGGCTGCAGTGACTCAGCTGGCATACAAGTCAATTCCTTTTGGCACAGCAGCTATTTTAATGCCATGAGATACTTTAGGGCAAGGATTAAGTGAGCGATAAGTGACTGGTCTGGTATGTCTCAAGATGCAATACGGCCTGCACGCCGTCATCAAGCCTCAAGAATGCACTCGGTTTCCTTATGGCACATGACCTGCTGCTTTTACAACGCAGCATCGAGGAGGAAGCACTGACACATAAGAGGCTAAAGAGACACTCCCTTATAAACCGCTTCCTCCTACTAAGGTCATCGGAAGGCTGGAGCCTATCTCAGCCCATGATGGGTTAGGGTGAGGTACACCCTGAACAGTTCACCAGACCATCACAGGACCAACACAAGTGGAACCATGCATAGGTAATTTACCAGGAGGAGGAAACCCGTGCATGCACAGGTGTAACACAATCTACACACAGAACCCAGAACTCTTGCTGTGAGGCTGGCGTGCTAACTGTGCCAGACGCTAAAGTGACAAGTGGAGCAAAACAAAAAACATAATAAATTCTTTCATGATTTTTGATAGGGGGCCGCCCAACCTTGACTATTTTTGTGGTTAGGAACAAAAGACCCTCATGGACCCACATCTTCAGTGTGTGCTCTCCGCTTTTTCTTTATTACAGTATTGTAATATTATATAAATATTGGACTATGTCCAGAGGCTTTTTTGTTTGATTATTTGTTTGTTTGTTTTTAGTTTTTTTCAGAACGCTACATTAAGATATCATGGATTTATTAGCGTCGTTGTCTAGAAGCTTCTGCGGCTGGCGCTCGCTCCACATCCTTTGTTGATGGATTGTACCATGTGAGCTTTTAGCATGGGGATGGTGGAGGTGACAAACATAGCCTACATTCTCTCAAAATAGTATGCTTGGCTTTGATGCAGCATATGACATGCACTTTTTCAGTATTTAAACAATTAAAAAAATGTTTTACAAAGAAACAACAATAATAATGGTAATAATAAGTCTGGGATGCCTCTACTATTGAGTTATTTGTTCAATTGGACATCAGTGGCCAAAATTGTAACTAATATTTGGTTGGTGTTCCACAGGAATCCACTTCCCATCTAGACCAACAGCTCTTCCATATCACACAACAGCTATTAACCAGGGATGGTGAAGGTCCTCGTGCTTCAACGTTAGTGTATTATTATTGTATAACAACACATTTTAGGTGGCATGGTGGCTGGGTTTTTTTTTTGTTTTGTTTTTTTTGTTTTTTTCTTTTAATACTCCAAATATCTGGAAGGCGACACAGTGGTGCAGTGGTCAGCACGTCCGCCTCAAAGCAAGAAGGTCTAGGACTCAGCAAGGGTGTTTCCGTGTGCAGTTTGCATGTTTTCCCAGTTCTTGCGTGGGTATCCTCCTGGTACTCCGGTTTCCTCCAACAGCCCAAAGACATGCACATTAGGCTAATCAGCTGTTCTAAATTGCCCCGAGCTATCGATGTAAGTGTGAATGGTTGTGTGTCTTGCCCTGTAATGAACTGGCAAGCTGCTCAGGGTGTACCCCACCCTCTCTCAGTGTCGGCTGAGATAGGCTTCAGCCTCCCCGTGAGCCTAGGAGGATGAAGCAGTTTGGCAAATGAGTAAATGTGTGAGTGTGCATTTTTTCTCTTGCAGTTCTGATCTCACAGCCCTGGTGAAGCTGTTTCATAGCTGCGAGTGAGTAAGATGCAGTGCAGTGAGCGAGTCAAAGGTTTTGCTTGGCCTAAAGCCAGGTTCCCTACCAGGATCTTGTCCCATGCCACGTGCTACATGCCCTCGGAATGACCTCTGTCACTTTGCTGAGAGCATGGTGCCAGCGCTTGGCCTGGGAGAGCCACTTAGAGCCACTCAGAGAAACTGAGTGAAAGCTGCCACTCCAGCACTTGGCACTGAGATTTATTCAGTAAAAGATTTTAGAGATGTGGAGGGAAACATGAAACCCCAAATGAGTATCATAAGGAAGGCAGCAAAGGAAAGTGTTGATTTTTCAGTTGTTCTGATTTCAGTATGGTTAATATTATACTGCTGATTAAACATTATTATAATAAAAAATGCTAGTGATAGTAAAACTGGTGTCATGAGTGGGATGCGGAAATTTGCACCGCCAAATTTCTAGTGCACATATTCATTCTTTCATTCATTTTCTAAGCCGCTTAATCCTAATTAGGGTCACAGGGAGGCTGGCGGCCATCTCAGCCGACTCTGAGTGAAGGTGGGGTACACCCTGAACAGCTTGCCAGGCCACTGCAGGGTCAACACACACACACAACCATTCACACTCACTCTCACACCTAGGGGTAATTTGGAACAGCCAATAAACCTGCTGTGCATTTTTTGGACAGTGGGAGGAAACCCACCCAAGCATGGGGAGAACATCTCCACACAGAAACATCCAAGCCTGGAAATCAAAACCGGGACCTTCTTGCTGTCAGGCGGACGTGCTATCCACTGCGCCACCGTGCCGCCTTCCAGATATATGGATTATTAAAAATAAAAAATATTTTTTCTTCCTCTGTTGTTTTTAAACCTTAGGATGTTCAGAAAAATTTTCATCTTTCTCAGTCACTCACTCACCCATTTGCTGAACTGCTTTATCCTATTAGTGTCGCGGGGAGGCTGAAGCCTACCTCAGCCGACACTGTGTACACCCTGAACAGCTTGCCAGACCATCACAGGACAACACACACATCCATTCACACTCACACCAAGGGGCAATTTCGTACAGCCAATCAACCTAAAATAGATAAATCAGATAAATTTTGTAAAATACTGAAGCTTAAAACTAATCTTGTGTGTGTGCGTGTGTGTGTGTGTGTGTGTGTGTGTGTGTGTGTGTGTGTGTGTACGTGTGTGTGTGAGTCATATACAGCCTGTGAGTTTTTCTCCAGTACTCACATCGCACTTCCTCCGTCAGTGCAGATTAGGATGAGAAGAAAATAATGACCGAGCACTGTAAGGGCTGGAGATGTGTGTGTCTGTGTGGATGAAGAGAGAGAGAGAGAGAGAGAGAGAGAGAGTAAGGGAGAGGAAGGGATTAAACAGACAAAGGGGAAGGAGGGTGGAAAGACAAAAAAAAGATGGAGAAGAGAGAGTCTGAGAGGATAGAGAGACAGAGAGAGCAGAGCAGAGAGACAGAAAGACTGGAAAAGAGAAGGTATTCGAGAAAGAGGAAAAGAACAGGAAGGGGGGGTCATGATTAGAACTGAGAGAAGGGTAGAGATTGAAAGAGGAGAGAAAGGGAAGGGGAATGTAAGAAAAGTAAAGGAAGAAAGAGGTGAGTTGCAGGGAGGGAGAAGTAAAGAGGAAAAGGAAAAGAGTTTGAGAAAGAAAGACATATAAGAGAGAGAAAGAAAGAGAGAGAGAAAGATTGGCTTAGAAGGAATAGCTGTAAGAAAGAGATAAAGTAGGGAGAGAGAGACGGAGGAGAGAGAAAGAGAGATGGAGAGGAAAAAGAAGTTAAGCAGGGAGAGAGATGGAGGAAAGAATATGACATTAGGAAGAACGGGGTGAAGGAGAAGAGAAAGAAATTAAGCAGATGGAGAAGAGAAAGAATGTTGTCAAGACAGAGAGCGGAATAGAGAAAGGGGGCAGTGATGGGGGGTCAGACAGGAGAAGAGAGAGAAGAGAAGAAAGAGAAAACGAAAATATGAAAAAAAAAAGAGATGAAAACGGGGAGGAAAGACAAGTTAAAATATAAAAAGTAAAGAAAAGTAGAATAGGTTGAGAATGAAAGAGAGGAGAGAAAGAGTGGTTAAGAAGGAATAGATGTCAGAGAAAAGGATTGATGAAGTAGGGAAAGAGGGATGAAGGAGAGAAAAAGATGTGAGAAAGAGTGGAAGCAGGGAGAGAGCGAGTAAAAAGAAGGAATGGAGAGATGGAGGAGTGAAAATTATGTTAAGAAGAAAGAGAGATGGAAGAGAGAATATGACATCAAGAAGAAGGGATGGAGGAGAAACAGAGAAATTAAACTGGGAGGGACATCAGGAATGGAAAGAAAAATACACAAGAAAGAGAAGGAAGAGAGCAATGGAGGAGAGAAATAGAAATGAAACAGGGAGAGAGATGGAGGAGAGAAAGAAGGTTGTCAAGACAGAAAGCAGAATAGAGAAAGGGGAAAGTGATGGGGGTCAGACAGAGGAGAGAGAGGGAGAGAGAGAGTGGGGGGGAGGGGGGTCTCAGTGTTTCCCTGTCTGCCCAGAAAATCCCAGAGGAATTTTTTGAAGTCTCAAACCCAAAAGAGGGGAGGAGGGTAGAAAAAAAAAAGAAAATTAAAGAAATGAAGACAGGAGGAGAGAGGGAGAGAAGGAGAAAGGGAGAGAAGGAGAGGTGGAAAAAGGGAGAGGTGGAGAGGGAGAGACAGATGGAGGGGAGGTGGAGACGAGGAGAGGTGCAAAG
>JAOUQZ010000001.1:26006918-26022521 GCA_028564935.1 Neosilurus hyrtlii
CAGGGTCATGTAGTATCCTCCTCAGGGTCGTGTAGTATACACCTCAGGGTCATGTGATATGCACCTCAGGGTCATGTGGTATCCTCCTTATGGTCATGTAGTATATACTTCAGGGTCATGTAGTATATACCTCAGGGTCATGTAGTATCCTCCTCAGGGTCGTGTAGTATACACCTCAGGGTCATGTGATATGCACCTCAGGGTCATGTAGTGTGCCCCTTGGGTTCATGTAGTGTGCCCCTTAGGTTCATGTAGTATGCCCCACAAGGTCATGTAGTTTGCCCTACAGGGCCCATGCGATGCACCTCAGGGTCATGTAGTAAGCCCCACAGGGTCACATAGTTTGCCCTACAGGGTCTATACTATGCACCTCAGAGTCAGTGGATGTTGCTGAAATCAATAGTTCCCCTCTACATCCACCTCACCATGAGCTAACAATTGTTGATGATTAGGATATTAAAATGAAAGAAAGGTGTTTATACACGGTGCAGATCCCATCATACCCCCCATCTGATTAAAGTCTTAGTTCCATTCTGTCATCACTAGAAAGCATAAACAGAATTGTTTTGTCACATAAAAATGTTACAGCCCTGACAGCTTAATTCACGGTAAGGCTGAACACAGTGACATTAAAAATATCACAGTTTTGTTTTTATTGCCGAAGAATTATTATTATTATTTAAAATTTTTTTACCCAACTCTGCATAATTAATAGATGTAAAACTGTACCTATGGCTTGTCTCCGGTCTTTTATATCTTTAATTTCCTGAGAATGTGAGCGTCATGTACCATTAAAACTCTTCACCCGATAAGCCCCACACCCTATCTTTGCGCTTCCTGAAATGCTAAACAGATGTGCACGGACGCTGTGTGATAGCTGAAGCTCGGCTGTTCGACACAGACGCAAGCACGTGTAACTTTAAGGAGACGTGGGCTGCGTTGCCGAGATGCAGTGCCACAACATCATACATAATGCATGAGCCTCGGCCTAAACCCTCGCACACTTCCAGGCAGCACTTAGCCAAGCAGGCGGATGTAAACAAATGCGCAGCGTGTCATTCTAATCTCGTCCAGCTTGCGTTCTTATCGTCCAGGCTATCCTTCAGATTACATCGTGTTGTATGAAAGATCTCGCTAAGATGTTATGCTGCAGCCTAACTCTGAATCACATGCACTGCTGTACAGATACAAAACCATCACAGAAAAAATACAATTTTAAAGCAGCAGTATTTTTCTCTTGAAATTAATTATTTATTAATTTATTCGTTTGCTGAACTGCTGAATCCTACTAGGATTACGGGGAGGATGGAGCCTATCTCAGCCAACACTGGGCAAAAGTGGAGTGCACCCCGAACAGCTCGCCACATCCATCACAATGCCAAAACACACACAACCATTCACATTCACACTCACACTTACACCTAGGGGCAATTTGGAACAGTGGGAGGAATCCAGAGTACTTAGAGGAAACCCACGCAAGCATAGAGAGAACATGCAAACTGACTCGAACCCAGGAGCTTCTTGCTGTGAGGCGGACATGACAACCATTACGCCACCATTCCAATTAATAATGCTTGTTTATTTTTTATGGTAAATAATAAATATGATGTGCCATTTATTATTTAGCTTAAAAAAGTAAACATGGGTTATAAATTGGAAGGGGGTAATATTATAAATCTATTCTCAAGGTTTCTTCCTCATGTCAACTGAGGGAGTTTTTTCTTGGCCCCGTCGCCGTGGGCTTGTTCTATAGAGCTTCTTTTTCTGCTTTAGCTTCATGCCTCTATATCTGGGCAGTTTTACAGTCAGGGAACAAAAGTCATTTTTGTCCATTAGCATCCAATGATTTTTATATAACTAATAATAATATTAGGTTATTTATTTACTATTTTATACACCCTATGTATCTCCTGTATGAGTTTTACAGGTCTCTGACTAACAGTTTCTTGAATATTGTGATTTAAACAGTCATAATAATGCATAAATGTCGTGTCAAATAGTTTTTCTGTTATATTAAACATGTTGTATGAAAAATTAATAGTGGATAATGAGACATGTATGTTGTTTTTCACTTTGCCTGCTATATCTAAGACACTGATTTTGCCTTATTGGATGGGGACTGTTAACAGATAAAATGTTTTGTCTGTCAAAAATGTCCCCTCCGAACCAAGGGCTCTGACTTGGGTTATAAATTTCAGTTTAAAACCTAATACCATATTACCTGTAAAGGTACACATGTACTAAACGCTGTGGTCAACAGTAATTGGAAATTTCTACAAAGCGTGGTACTGTAAAGTTGGTAAGTGACAGAAGGTTTGGTGTTCATCAAAACATGCTCCCTTCAAAACATTCATATTTTTCTATAAATTGGAAGGGCCAACGCACATGACTGTATTTTCACAACAGATAATTATTAAGCTCTGAAATTTTAAATGATAATTTAGAAAGCCTTGTCCTAACCGATAAGCTCATCTAATAAATAAGAATATGAAGTAGATTTTTTTAGTCCCTGTGACACATATATGTAAAACCGCCCAAATGTATATAAAATATTTTCCTTCAAAAATGCAAAACCATGCATGTGTAACAGTCACGCTGCTTTGCATATGGAAAGTTCTGGTTCATACGTAGGCTATGCAAAGTATCCAAGCTGACTGCGTTGAGTCTCTGTCCAGAAATCTAAAGCTGATTTTGAAATGAAAAGCTGACCTTTTGCTGCTTATCTCTAAAAATGCATGTGACATGTAAACAGGCAGTGTGTACAGACAGTCATGGGCACCTGTTTCTTTCTCTCTCTCTCTCTCTCTCTCTCTCTCTCTCTCTCTCTCTTTTTTCCGTGAATCATGCTTAAGCTGTCTCATGGACAATTTCCGTAGCTGCTTGTAATACCTGGCAGGGTGCGATGCTTGGCTGCTGCAGGCTGACGGTTCAGAGTTTATGCAAATGAGCTAGGCGTTTTACATTCTGAGGAGGAGCGGCGCCGAACCCGGCACACGTCAGACTCATTATCATAGTGCTCATGAATATTCGCAGGTGGAACACAGTAGACGGGGTGAACGAGAGAGAGAGAGAGAGAGAGAGAGGTTGGTGTATAAGACAAAAAGAAATGGAAGTAAGTGCTGCTTTATGAATCTCTGTCTAATAGCTTTGGAATGACACACGGTTATGTAAAAGAGCAGCGAGAGCTCATGGTGATGATCTATCCCAATCTGAACGCGATCGATAATGCATTTGGTTGAGAAGGAACTCACTCTCCGAGTCTCTTGGAGATAAACCAATCAATGCAAGTTCTCTGTAGTGCCATTATAACTGCTGTTGCCTCTGAATGGTGAGTCATTAGACAAATCATGATCATCTGTAACACCTGAGGTTTAATTGATTTTTTAGTTGGCAGGTAAAGGGTGGATTATTTTGTAGTGGGAGAGCTGCAGGGTCCCTGATACCTCACCATCTCTTATACAATACACAAATTCTTCTACTTCTATTACTTTTACTCATAATAATAATAGTAATAATCGTAATAATATTAATAATAATAATTTAGGTTGTTTGGTTTTATTAAAGTGTGACAAAATAGCAAAAAAGAATTATAAAGAAATTAATATTAATATTATTTTAGTTGATTTAAACAGTATTTAAACAATATTACTATTATTTGCAAAGTAGGATTATTACTTATTCATTACATTGCCAAACAACTTACTCCTAGTAGGGTCACAGGGAGGCTGGACCCCATCCCAGCTGACTGTACGAGGGCAGAGTACACCCTGAACAACTTACCAGACCATCACAGGCAACACACACACAAACATTCACACTCACACTCACATCTACAGGCAATTTGGAACAGCCAATTTGCCTAATGTGCATGTCTGTGTTTGCACTGTCTTTGGACTGTGGGAGGAAACTGGAGTACCTGGAGGAAACCCACACAAGCATGGGGAATAGATGCAGACTCTGACTCAGACTCGAACCCAGGACCTTCTTGTTGTGAGGCGGACATGCTAATCGCTATGCTACCATGCCATCCATATTATTATTATTATTATTATGATGATTATTCTTATTGTCGGCGCAGTGGTGCAGTGGTTAGCACGTCCGCCTGGATTCGATTCCTGGGCTTGGGGCGTTTCTGTGTGGAGTTTGCGTGCTCTCTCCATGCTTGCTTGGGTTTCCTTCGTGTACTCTGGTTTCCTCCCACAGTCCAAAAACAGTAGGCTAATTGGCTGTTCCAAATCACCCCTAGGTGTAAGTGTGAATGGATGCGTATGTGTGTTGGCCTGGGGAGCTGTACAGGGTGTACCCAGCCCTCGGCCAGAGTCGGCTGAGATGAGCACTAGTCTCCCTGGGCGGCAGACCCTAATTGGGATTAAGCATAAAATTAATGAATGAATAAAAAATGTATTATTATTATTATTATTATTATTATTATTATTATAAAATATAATTATATTATATAATATAAAATGTTACCAAAATTTTCTTTTTTTTGTTTTAAAGAAATTTTCAGGACAATTATTGACACTTTTCCACCATTTGAGTAAAATATAACACAACAGTTAGTCATACACACAAGATCATAATACACTCTATCCGTATTACTGTTTTATATTTATAATATATAATAAAGTTCTTTGTCATGGACTCCGACTTTGAGAAATTGAGGCACGCTCATGATTTTATAATCACTGTTATGTCACCAGGCAACGCTGCTAAGCTGCTATCTTTCAATCTGTCACACACTTTATGTCAACAAAAGAGTTAGAAATAAGCCTGAAAGACATGACTGTGATTAATAAGGCTGAGCATGATGGTATTATTACCTGTCATGACAAGCACATTGTTATGTTATTGCTACCTGTGGGAGCCAAAGTGTTATAAAGCGTACAGTGCATTGATTTCTGAATGAACACGACACAATATTTCTGTCTTATCATAGATCCTTTCATTATCACACAAAGAAGGGGTTATTAGGGCGCTATCCGCTGTGTGATGGATCACACCGCAAACACAGCAGTAGGGAAAAATGGGTGGGGGTTTTTTTGTTGTTTTTTTTTTTTGTTGAAACAATAAGGTGGTGGAGAAACTGGCAGGATGCTCGGACAATGGTCCCATCTTTTTCCTGCGACTTTCCCGCAGTTCCTTCCAGGCTACAGCTCCGGTCTGATAACAGATAAAGAGGGGATTGCCCATTTTACCAACGTCCTGTTTTCCATCGGCTTTTTATTTTTTTCACCCTGCTGGTATTCCCAGTCATGTTTTTGATTTGATTGTTGAAGGTTTTTTTTTTTTTTAAATAAGGCTTCGGATAGATTATTATAATTGTTGGATTTGATTTTTAAAGAACAGAATGGGAAGCTTGTCAAACATTTTTGATTGACATAAAATAAATATTGATTTATTTTTTCTTTTAAAAAAACTAAATCGTATTAATTACTGTTATTTAAATAGCTAATATTTAAACTCAGCATATACTCGCATAATAAATTGCAAATTAATTGAAATTGTGATTTTGATCTCGGCAATTAGCGCTTTGTGAAAGGAAGCAATTAACGCGTTATTCAGCAGGATGCTAACAGCACGCCAGTGAGACATTTACATGTTTCATACAGCACTGCTCACAAATCGAGCGAAGTTTGTTTGAGCAGCACTTCATGAGTTCATGTGTTCCTGTAGATGGGAAGAGTCATGATTCAATACGTTACATTAATAGATTTAAAAATTCCTGTTTTTTGATAAAGCAGTTCTTTTCGAGCAGCTTGTCCTTGCTAAGTCTGTAACAATCGTGAAATGTTGGCTGATTAATAATTATAATCCAGTACAATAATTAATTATCAATTTTTTAAATGTGTATTTTCTTGTAAATGTTAACAGTATGGGGCGGCACGATGGTGTAGTGGTTAGCACGTCAGTCTCTCAGCAAGAAGGTCCTGGGTTTGAGCCCAGTGCTTGGTGAGGGAGTTTGCATGGTTTTCTCGTGCATACATAGGTTTCCTCAGGGTGCTCAGGTTTCCTCACACAGTCCAAAGGTATGCACATTAGGCTAACTGACTGTTCCATATTTCCCCTGGGTGTGAGTATGAGTGGTCATGTGTTTGTTTGCATTGTAATGGACTGGCAAGCTGTTTTGGGTGTACGCCACCTTCCCCGAGAGTCGGCTGAGACAGGTTCCAGCCTCCCAGTGACCGTAGTAGGATAAGGTGTTTTGGCGAATGAACAATTTAATGAAGTTTACTCTATGGATTTTTTTCTAATATTTAACAGTTAAACATACGAAGAAAAATGGTCTCAGGTCATTGTTATAGTTAATATTTTTGGGTAAAAATTTTTTTTTGAATTTTGATCTACTGACTCACTGAGAATTAGTCAGACAGTATATCTGCAGATGCACTGTGATTAATCCACTACATAACAATTATTCACCTCAGGCTCAGTGGATATCGCTGATAGAACGTCCACATGGGAACACTCTCTTACTGACTCACTCACTCATTCATTTTCCGAACCGCTTAATCCTACCAGGGTCGTGGGGAGGCTGAGGTCTTAGCTGACACTGGGTGAAAATAGGGTACACCCTAAAAAGCTCACCAGACCACCTCAAAGCCAACACACACAACCATTCTCACTCACTTTCACATCTAAGGGCAATTTGGAACAGCCAATTAACTCGGCTTTGGACTGTGGGAGGAAACTGGAGTACCCAGAGGAAACCCACGCAAGCATGGGGATAAAATGCAAACTCCACACAGAAACATCAGAGCCTGAGACTCAAACCCAGAACCTTCTTGCTAAAGTGTACTCTATTACGGCGTATTTTGATTTCTTCATATATTTTAGGGCAGCCAGTTGTCGATTCCTAGCATTTCTAAATCAGTGACTGTCACCATTTTGATTCCAGCCACCAACAACGCTACACAGTGTTTACTTACTAAACATTTTTAAACTGTATAGTCTTAGGTGTTATTGGAGAATTTAGGAACAAATATGTCTGTAAGCTGCCAGGCAGCCCTGTTGATTTGATGTCAGGCCATTGCAAGGTCCAAAGAAGGAATTCCCTGTTGAGGGAGCATTTACTTTAGGTTTTTTTTTTATAGTCAGGGGTCAGAAATTACAAGTTGCATCTTTTAGTGGGAGCCCAAGTGAATCCAAACAGACAATGAGAGCAGTATTTAGCAGTACGCATTCTGCTGTGCAGTTTGTTTTTTTGTGGATGTCAAGTGCAGAGAGTTGCTTAATGTATGAAGCATGAAGTGGCTACGCATCAACATAATTCCCATTACTGACGCTTACCCCCCAGTTAATCCCTATTTACTGGTCGGACACTGATAACGCCAGCTCAGATCCTGATTACAAACCCAGAAACAGAGACCAAGTCCAGCTTGAGTAAAGAGGATGCTGAAGAAAGAGTCATGGCATTAACAAAGAAGGAAAAATGACAACCTAACAAACCAATGAAGTTATTTTTATAGAGGATTTTACAAAAAATCTTATTCAAGTTCAAATAACAGAAGATATGTAATATTTTTTTATAATTTAAATTTTATATTTTGTATGTTTCACCTTTAGTTTGTGTATTAGTTTGCTTGTGAGTTTGCCAGAAAGATTATGCAAAAAATTATGTTTGGATTTAAATGAAATTTCTACCAGGGGCGATGGACAGTGAAGGCGCCATTAGATTTTTGGAAATGATCCGGATCAATGATTAAAGGGTTCTTTACCATTATAAGATTTTTAACAGCTTTGTTCATGCCTGCGTTTTGGCATAGGTTTGCGCTCTCCACATGGTCCTTTTCTACCTGTAATGATTCTAATGCATTATTGTTTCTATAGTTACAGCAAATACAGGGACTTGTATTACAGATGCTCAATAGAATCTAAGGCTAATAATGCTTTGGTAGCATTTATGGAAGGTGCCTCTGGTATCAGCAGGTGTTTTGTTTGTAGTTCTTGGTAACTTGACAAGTTGTACTTTTTGTCAAGGGGGGGGGGGGGGGGGGCTGGCACGGAAACAACTGTGTATTGTTGCTATAACAAGTGGTAACAAGGATAAAAATGTTCTGAAGAAATTTCACAGCATTCCATGAAACTGTAAAGTATCAGAACATCGTAGTTAAACCATGCAATTATTCAGTACAACAGGATGACCTTGAGTTTTTTATGGCTTTTATATATCAGTTTTATTAATAAGAAATCAAAACTGAATAGGGTTGCAAAGGGGCAAAAAAATTCCAATACATTTTAAGAAACCTTCCATTGGAATTTAAACTGTAGAATTTTGGAAATAATCCGAGGTGTATATATTAATTTATTGGGAATTAACTGGAAATTTGAGGTATTTTATATAAACTGTATCATATACAAACAAAAATGTAAACTTTTGAGCAGATATGCATGCAACTATTTCTCATCCAAAATGAAAAAAAAATGTAAAAATTAAGAATGAAATTTCGAAAACTTCCCTGTTATAGGATAAAAACTGCAGTTTGACAAATTTATACCAATTAACCAATATGTTCCTATTTCCTAATTCACCAAATTTTTCAAACCAAATGCTGAATAAGTGAAATTTTCAGACACAATTTGAAAAACTTATTATTACTTATTACTTATTATTTTTTTGCTCCGGTATAGTGGAAATAGATTCAAATGTCAAAGTAGATGCCAAAAGTATTCACTCACAAATATTCAAAATCAAAAAATAATTGAATTCAGGTGTTCCAATCACCTCTATGGCTTCAGGTGTATAAATTCAAGCACCTAGACATGCAGACTGATTCTACAAACATTTGTGAATGAATGGGTCTCTCAGGAGCTCAGTGAATTCCAGTGTGGTACCATTATAGGATGCCACCTGTGCAAGTCCAGTCGTAAAATTTAAATTACTAAATATTCCACAGTCAACTGTCAGTGGTATTATAACAAATAAGCACGCCGCCACTGGACCCCAGAGCAGTGGAGACGCGTTATCTGGAGTGACAAATCATGCTTCTCCATCTGGCAATCTGATGGACGGGTCTGGGTTTGGCGGTTGCCAGAGGAACGGTACTAGTCTGGCTGCACTGTGCCGAGTGTAAAGTTTGGTGGACGGGGGATTATGCTGTGGGGTTGTTATTCAGGAGCTGGGTTTGACCCCTGAATGCTTCAGTGTACCAGGAGATTTTGGACAATTTCCTGCTCACAACTTTGTGGGAACAGTTTGAGAAAGGCTCCTTCCTGTTCTAACATGACTGCACACCAGTGCACAAACCAAGGTCCATAAAGATATGGATGATAAAGGTTGGTGTGGAGGAACTTGACTGGCCTGCACAGAGTCCTGACCTCAACCTGATAGAACTCCTTTAGGATGAATTATAGCGGAGACTTCTCGCCCAACATCAGGGTCTGACCTCACAAATGAGCTTCTGGAAGAATGGTCAAAAATTCCCATGAACACTCCTAAAGCTTGTGGAAAGCGTTTCCAGAAGAGTTGAAGCTGTTATACCTGCAAAGGGTGGGCCGACATCATATTAAACCCTATGGGTTTAGAATGCGACGTCACTTACGTTCATGTGTGTGAAGGAAGATGAGCGAATACTTTTGGCAATATAGTGTATGTATATGATGCTATGAAAATAATGTGCAGAGACAAAAGAAAATGACATCGTCTCATTTAAGAACACGAGAGCACGCTGCTTGTAAAGTATTGTACAGATGCCAGAAAGACAAGGGGCGCTCTTGTGTACGCGTGCAACCAGTTCGGTCTTGTTGGACATCTTTCATAAATGCGCAATGCTCTCAACACATGGCACACATTCATAAGCTCCAGTGCTGTGCTTGTGCACTGTTTTTTACCTAATCCTGATCCTTACCCATATTTTCCTTGCTTTTGTTCCCTGTGTGTCGACTTTGTTTTCCCATGTTTTTCTGCAGTATTCTACAGTTTGGGGTTAATAAAGCCTTGTTTTTTTCCACCCATGACCTGGTATCCATCTGCTTCTCTACCTCCTGCTACTGCAGACAGCAAGTCTGTAATATAATAGGCCTAATTTTTATTAAGCTCATTCTATATATCATTCTCCATTATACAGACTCTTCACTGATGTACTCCTGAGGGTAAAAACACTGCAGCTACCTGAGGAAAGTTGATATTTCTGCTCACAATCACAATCCATAGGAAATTCAGTTAGCTGATGATATGAACGATCATATAGAGATAACAAGTTTTAGTATATACTACACGGGAATAGCACAATCGGATTGGTCTGCGATCTCAGGATTTAAAATCATTATTCTGAGTGGGTAGTGCAAGAATCAAAGACACATACATGTTGTATGAAATAAACCATACAAAAAGTGTTGTTGTGTTTCTGTGTAGTTTATACTAAAGTTTAAATGGGTAGCCTAAACCCTCTAGCTCGGCAACATTTACTTGTAATCGAAGCACGGAGCTTGACCTGCATCTGTCATGGTTAAAAAATGTGTAAATATAAATGATATTCTGTCTGATTTCATGGCATTTTTCACTTAATTTCGCCTTGTGTTTCTTACGATGCCGTTTTGGTTCAAACGAGATTGCGCTTGCGCGAAGAGGGGCGTGTCCGCATTAAGGGAGCAGCTTGTAATTATTTCTAAACAAGTTTTGCAGATGACGTTGGTGCTCCAGCATTTAAATTTGGAGAAATAAACTTGTACATCACATTAACCAAATATAAAGGGGAAAAAGAATGCAATAACAAATCCCTCATACCACGTGACCCAATTCAAGACAAATTGGGAGATGTTGGGCGAGAGAAGCGGCCACTGAAGGTGATGGATTGTTTTCACATTTTCTTTAAGATCTTTGTGTTAGTTTGCTTGATATCGCCAGAGTATTGCTTGAACATCGATGCTCGAGTGCAGTTTCGACAGCCAATTTACAGGCCTAGTGCTCGGAGCTCACCTGCATTCATCATGATTAAAAAACATTCATTCATTCATTTTCTAAACCACTTAATCCTAATTAGGGTCGAGCGAAGGCCGGTGCCAACTCTGGGTGAAGGTGGGGTACACCCTGAACAGCTTACCAGACCATTGCAGGGCCAACACACATAACTATTTACATCCACTGTCACACCTTGGGGCAACTTAGAACTGCCAGTCAGCATCCTGTGCATGTTTTTGGGCTGTGGGAGGAAACTGGAGTGCTCGGAGGAAACCCACGCAAGCACGGATAGAACATGCAGACTCCACACAGAAATGAGCCGAGCCCGGGAATCGAACCCAGGACCTTCTTGCTTTAAGGTGAATAGACTAACCAGTGCGCCACCGTAGCACCTTTGTTTGAAACAAACATAAAAATCTTGTTTTAGTGCCTTTTGTTTTTTTGCTTCTGTTCCTGTGTAGTAGATACTGAAATAATAATTCACCTTATACTTGAATAGTCTATATAGCAACATCCACCTCATCGTTGTTGTATAATTTGTTCAATATATCAACCAGACTTCGTGCCATGTCACGTGTCTTGAAGTGCATTATAAGTTGTCATTATTTTGTGCCTCAAATTAGTTTCTTGCCTTAAAAATCTTGTTAAATGAGGTCATTTCAGTAGTAGTACTTTTGTACATGATTATTG
Source organism: Neosilurus hyrtlii (assembly GCA_028564935.1). Lineage (NCBI taxonomy): Eukaryota > Metazoa > Chordata > Actinopteri > Siluriformes > Plotosidae > Neosilurus > Neosilurus hyrtlii. Next base: position 26,018,509 of record JAOUQZ010000001.1, read on the forward strand.
TGATGGTCCCACTCCTTGCTCCGGTCTCACACAACAGTAAAAGTGCATAAAGCTCTGTGGGAGGGATGTGGTAGTGCCCCTTTCTGTGACATCATCACAGAGTGTGTAGGTCACTCATTAGGTGATACAGTATGTCTCATAGTGTAGATCATGTGAGACACTGGTGGGACATTGTTACGAAGAGACAGAGACACAGAGGGACACAGAGTCAAGCTGCCGGTAGAGCATTGCTAAGTGGTCCGCTCATTACACAGGACACCCCACAACAACACTGTCCATCTCTCCTTTCTTTTTCACTGATTTTGCAGCCTGCATATTAATATCGTTCATTCATTAATTTACCGAATTGTTTAATCCTAGGGTTGTGGGGAGGCTGGAGCCTATCTCAACCGCCTATAGGAGAAGGCAAGGTACACCCAAAACAGCTTGTCAGTCTATCGCAGGACCAGCACACACTCAACCACTCACGTTCACACTTACCGACAATTTGGATTGGCCTAATGTGCATGTCTTTTGATTGTGGGAGGAAACCAGAGTACCTAGAGAAAACCCATACAAGCACAGGGAGAACATGCAGACGCTACACAGAAACACCCACGTCAAGCCTGGGACGTGAACCCAGGACCTTCTTGTTCTGAGGCAGATGTGTAAAACACTACCACTGTACAGCCTCTTATAAATATCAAAAAACAGAATTGTGCTTCTAGTTTAGCCAAAATGTTGGCAGGAGCGTATACTTTTGCATCTGAGGGTCAGCTTTCAAATATAGTCCACATGGTTCACTTTCTGTAGGGTCTTCAGTACCTGAGATGTTACATGCTCAAGTATACTGCTGAAGAAGTATGGACATGATATGGGAAACAGCAGTACATCATATACACTGGTGTATGTCCTGACATATTCGTTCTGTCGTGATGAACGTGAAGAGGGGATTTAAAGGGAAAACACTGACTGCAGACTTTTGTAGGGTCACGAACATTTGACTGAAATTGACATTTCAGACACTTCTTCGTAGCCATCAAGGCAGGATACAGCCTCAGTCACTCCGCCCGAATCAACTCGTATGAAGAGTTCCGAGATGACATACGGCGCTGGTGCTTGTACAGTAGCTTATAGCTTGTCTTACGACCTGAAATTCTATTAAATTTCTCGCACATTACAATTATACAAATCTCCACGGTTTTCCTGCCATCTTCAGTTTCAGGCTCTGAGGTCTACAGAGACCTTAAAGAGATTTCAGGAGTCTTTTAGAGCAGCGTTGTTTACAGCTACTATGTACATCTGCTCTGTGTCTTCAGAGGGATTCTCACTAAACAGATCTACTAATTAGATCCTTCTTTAGTAGCATACTGAGAAAAAAAATACATCATATGTATGATCTGGTTTATTGATTATTACTGATGTATTTGCTCACACCTGAGTGTGAGAAATGTGTCTGTTATTTTCAAGCCATAAAAAAAAAAGGATGCGCTGTTGTTATTTACCAAGGATCTTGGGCACCATTGTATCTCTAAGCCAGCGGATTTCCCATAAATCCCGGCTGCTTGGCCCCGGCAGTGCGGTGACTGGGTCGAGAGGCGCCATTGGCGCGCTGATGAATCCCTTTAGACGGCCCAATCAATACGGCTTTATCTTCAGGCGAGCGGCGCAGACGCTGGTGTTAGTTCACCTGGGGTCCTGAAGGAGTGATCAGCACGCTGTACATCAAAGCCCACTATCAGACAGTAGCAATCAGGAGAGAAGGCCTGATCCACTCATCTCCTGTGGCACCCGAAGACGTGTGATCTATCGCCCGTGAGCGCTCACGCTGTTGAATATGTCATCTTTATCAGCGCTGATCTGTGTTTCTAGAGTCATAACCAGTGTAGCTTTTTTCCCCCAGTCAGTAGGGACATGAAGGCTACAGACAGCGATGTTTATTACAATACAGACATAAAACACACACTTTGTAAGTGAGAGGAGTCTGAATGAAATTGTTTTGTGCACCACTTATTTATAAGCACTGAATATCTATGGCAACTCTTTAGTTTTTTTTTACCTGTTTAATATGTATGTCTGCGTAAGTGTGTGGCCGCCTGGGAAATGGAACGTTTGTCCTTTTCTACAGAGTATAATTCTTAAAGAAATAGAAATGAATAGAAATGTTTCTCCCTTGCATGTTTCTCGAGTAAAGTTCTAGCACTGTAAAAGCTGCTTAGTTCCAAAATAAATAGAGAGAACATCACAATATTTAAGGACATCCCACCATCTATCCAACCATCCATCCATCCATACATTGGGGAGGCTGGAGCCAATCCCAGCTGACTTCATGCTAGAGGAGGGCTTCGCCAGTTTGTCTATTAACACTTACATTTATACCTACGGACAATTAAGAGTAGCCAGTTGACCTAATGTGGATGCCTTTGGACTGTAGGAGAAAACTGGACTACCCGGAGGAAATTGCAAACCCTGGAAGAACATGCAAACTCAACACATAAAGCCCCCAGTAAGCCACAAAGCTCAAGCACAGAATCTTCTTGTTGAGACACCTGAGCCATCGTGCCACCCTATTTAAGACCTACAAAGCATCCAGAGTGTAAGCCTCTGCCAAGGCAGCTCATTTCTCTCCTTATTGTTTTTTCTGCTTAATGCTATCCTCATCAGAATATCGGAATGCTACTTGGACTCGGACTAAATTGCGGTGCTTATGTAGTAATTCTGTGGCACTGTGTAAGAACCAGATAACCCACTTGACCATTAGAAGTGAGTCCAGTGCACTGTTTTAAACCGTTTTAAAGGTATCTTAAGTACAATCTTTAAAATTTTTAGAACAGTATTAGTTAATTCAAAGGACAATAGGTGTCACTAGCAGTTCAAAGAATGATGATACTTGTCAATTTGCATGGAAGAAGCAGATAACCCACAATTTCAAGATGACAGCACCCATGAAAAGGCCACACTCAGCAGCAAGATCTTTGACTTTTAACAATGTTTAAAGGGAGATTGAAAACGGTAAGCAGAGCAGTTTAATTCTCTATCATTCACGTAAAACTTAAATTGCTTTGACCGACCATAAAACACTGAAAATACAGAAGTAAGGGGTATTTTTGTAAGGAATTCGGTATGGGTTATTGGGTTATTGCAGGGAATTTTTTTTTTCAAGATTATTGTTGGATTCTATCGATTAAAAAGAAATCCTGAGGTCATTATAGATTTGCTGTGAAAATCCCAGATTGGGACAAATTTTATTTTACATAAATTTTGCACAGTGTTCATCTCATAGAAAGACGCCATTTCCCAAGTTTTGTTGATTTTTTCAAAAAAATTTAATTTCAGAAAACAAAAACTCATCTTGTGGGTTGTGTGGTTCTTGCGTGGTGCCATGCTAAAATTGCTAAAATTGCTCCTATCTTGCAATAGTTAAGAATCTTTTAAAACATTCCTAAATGCGGATTGTGATCTGGATCACCACTGAAATCAAAGGAAGTGTTACTTGGGCCAAACGCTGTCCCTCAAAAAAAATGTAACAAAAATCTGTTCATAACTTTTTGTGTAAAGTTGCTAACAAACAAACAAATCAACCAACTGTCACCAACTTGGTGAAGGTCAAAAGGGTTTCTTGTGTATTTTTTGGATGGTTAAGATGTCTTGCTTTTAAAAGTGGTTCTCCTTGTCCAACAGTAATTCTGTTCTGGGCTTTATATACGAGGGTGGGCTGAAAAGCTCAAACCATCTAACCATCAGGATGAGAGCTTCTATTCCAAGGGGATCCAAGCACTGCAACTCCCATGGATGAAGTGTGTAGGCGGCAGGGGAGACTTTGTTGAAAAATAAACCACAGTTGGTAAAATTTACCCATTGCATCATGGCCAGCCTGTACACTTTTCAGCTTATCCTCGTAGACAAACAAAAGACCAAACTTGTTAAAAAAAAACTATTTTTTAAGAATATGTCGACACTGGGCCCTGCGATGGCCTGGCGAGCTGTCCAGGGTGTACCCCGCCCTCGCCCAGAGTCGGCTGAGATGGGCGCCA
>JAOUQZ010000001.1:26034796-26045384 GCA_028564935.1 Neosilurus hyrtlii
ACACACACACACACACACACACACACACACACACACACACACACACACACACGCAAGCACATAGATGCATTGGTTTTATTTTTGTTTTGAGCCTGTGGTTGTTGAAGGGAATAAAACCCATCAAAGATGAAGAACTGCATGATGGAGCGCAAGCAGGGACATGAATTCTGTTCATTAACTAAAGCACAATTGGATATTATTTTCAGATCAGTAGATTTTTACATACAATAATAACATATTAATAAACTATTAATAATTTTAGTTATATTGTTTTATTTATATTTTTATTTATATTTAGACTTATCTTACTGAAGAATTCTCTAAAATATTTCCAAAATAAGAATTGAATTTGGATGGAAAAAATGACATCAGTTCTATAGAAACTGGGGAGATGGAGATGAATTTCTCTCGTCCGCTGCAGGTTTGTGATATATGGATGTGGTGCATGATGGGAAGAGAGGCTCGGCCCAAGAGCAGGTCCACATCTCAGTTGAGCTATGACTCATCTTTCCTGGCACTCTCTCTCTCTCTCTCTCTCTCTCTCTCTCTCTCTCTCATTCTCTCTCATGTTTTCTCTCTCTCTCTCTTGTTTTCTCTCTCTCTCTCTCTCCCTCTCTATTTCTCTATCTCTATCTTTCTCTCTGTCTGTCTCTTGTTCTCTCTGTCTCTCTCTCTCTCTCTCATTTGCTCTGTCTCTCTCTCATTCTCTCTCATTCTGTTCCTTTTCTCTCTATTTTTTCTATCTTACTTTCTGTCTCTCCCCTTCTCTCTCCCTCCCCTTCTCATCCTCTTTCTCCCACTCTTGCCTCTCTCTCGCTCTCTTTTGTCCTCTCTCTCCCTCTCTCCTCCTCTTTCTCCCACTCTCTCTCTCCCTCCCCATCCACTGTTTTTCTCTCTCTTTCTTTTCCTCTCCATCACTTTCATCCTCTCTTTCTCTCCCTCTCTCTTCCTTTTTCACCCACTATATCTCTCTCCCTCTTCTTCTGTTTCTCCCTCTCCCTTCCCCTTTCTTGCACCTTCTCTCATTTCTCTCTCATCCTGTTTTTCTCTCTCTCTTTCTCTCCCTCGCTCTTCCTCTTTCTCCCACTCTCTTCCTCCCTCGTCCTCTGCTTATCTCTCTCACTCTCTTGTTCTCTCTCCCCCTCCCTTTCTCTGATATTTTCTGTCTTCCTCTTTCTCCCACTCTCCTCTCTCCCTCTCTCATCCTCTGCCTCGCTCGCTCTCGCTCCCTTGCTCTCTCTCACTCTCTCTGTTCCTCATTCTCCCACTCCCCCCCCTCTCAATTTAACTCCTCTATTTCTGTTTTTCCTTTTGCTTGTGTGTGTGTGTATGTGTGTGTGTGTTTGTGTGTGTGTGTGTGTGTGTGTGTGTGTGTGTGTGTGTGTGTTGGGGGGAGAGTGACTTGCTTATTTTTGTTAATATTTCAACTCATGTAGTTTTTGTGGAAAAATTAGTCTCAATCAGCATAAATTTAAAAGTAAGCACAGACGTCCACCTAAATGGGGGAAATATACAGTAGTGTGCAGTGAAGATTATATGGTTTTGAAGTTCATTCATGCTGTGCAAAAGTCAAAAAAATAAAATTTGCGACACCTTTCAATTTTTCTGAAAAATTGGTATTTCGAGCGTTTTTGTTTATTAACCATACGTTTACCTTCATATACTTGTCTGAATTTTCTCATTGCCTACAATAGCATTGTTCAATACATTTTTACCAAAAAATTATAGAGAAGTCATTTTTCACTTCTTTTTATTAGGAACCCTTTTAGACAAAAGTGGTGGAGAATAATCTTCACTGCACACTACTATAGGAGACTAAATGTGGGGCAACCCACTTCTTGCTGTGGACGGTCATATTTTTAAACCTTATGATGTAGGGATGTACCAAATGGTCGACTCTCCATCAGCATGGTATCACACCATTTTTCACACCTATGAGGTGCACTAATAATGCAAATAGTATTATTTGTATATACTACACGGGAACGGTGCAATCTGATTGGTCTAGATCCTGATTTCATCCCATTTTTTGATCCACTTTATATTTTAGTAAGGTTGTGGGGAGGCTGGAGCCCAAAGGCTGGCAACATCCTGAACAGCTTGCCAGACCATCGCTGGCCCAACACACACACACACACACACACACACACACGCACACAAAACCATTCACACTCACATTCACACTTAGGGGCAGATTGAAACAGCCAGTCTGCCTAATGTGTATGTGTTTGGATGGTGGGAGGAAACTGGGGAGGAGTAGTACCAGGGGAGGAGTAGTACCTCTTATGGTGGAACATGTGCTCTCTCAACTCTCACCTGTGGCTCCTAGTAGCTGTTTGCATGCAACAGTGGCCACACCGCGGGTAATGGCTTCAACAGGCTGGATAAACCAGGTGAGGGTAGCCAACGGTTCTGAAACTTTCCGGTGTGAGGGAATGTCTACTCTTTGCATGAGAAGACTATTTCTGGCAGACTGGGTGGATGAGACCATTAGGGAGGTTCAACAGCCAGGAAGGCAGTTCCACCAGGCATTGTGGAGCACGATGAGACGTGAAGAAGTCCTGGTCTTCCACTGTAGCAGGGAAGGTCTCCAGAAGTACCGGTTCTCTGTGCTACTGCGTCAAGGTTGCCCCTGTCGAGAGAGTGGGATTGCCCTCGTGCAACAGCTCTTCCACTATATTTATCCTCACACACGGGTGTCTGTGCAACCCAATGAACATGCAGGACTTGATCCCAGGACCTTATTGCTGTGAGGCAAAAGTGCTAACCAATATGCCACCCTGCCACCCTGGTCGAGATCCTTTTCTAGCTAAAGACGGGAGTGAATTTTATTAAACATGCTTTCTCTTAGAAAAAAAAAAAAATAAATATATATATATATATATATATATATATATATATATATATATATAACAGTACTACAATTTTATCCCTTAATTGAATCCCTATATTTTATTTTTTATTTTTTTTTTTTTTTCTAATCCATGGTACTTGCTGGGGCACTCATCTTGTTCCACTTTTCTAACCTTTCTCTGTTTTGTGTCTCCGAAATGTCACTTAGATATGTACAGCATTTAAATAGCAAAAAAAAAAAAAAAAACCTTGCTTTTTTTCTACCAGTGCTGAAATTACTTTCCTCCAAATGCTGAAATTTCTCTCTCTCTCTCTTTCTCTCTCTCTCTCTCTCTCTCTCTCTCTCTCTCTCTCTCTCTCTTTCAGTCACCCCTCCCCCTGCAGTTTTTGTGTCCTTTGCTATCCTTACGTTCTTTCTCTGTTCTTTCCACCACTGGTCATTTTCTTGTCCTCTACACTCTCAGCTCTACACGTTATGCGGAGGAAGCAATAAATCGCGCGTAATTACGTATACAAGACAGACGTATAGTCTTATATCTCAGTAAGTCAGAGTCACTGTTACAGCGTGTCGTGCTGAGTGTTGTTGGAAAGAAGTGTTTTTCCCGTGCCGTGCGTTTGTCCTTGATACAAGCTCATTATTGTTGGAGGGCTTTAAATCGTATCTTCACCTTGTTTGGGGGATGATGGGATGGAAGTTTGCTCGCATGATGTAACGCCGCTGCAACAGTCGCACGTTCAAACCTCCTGCAGATGAAAGACTAACAAACAGAGACTACAGGAAATATGAAATTCTGTGATCAAAAGGATACGCTGGTCCAAAACTCATACTGGGTATCGGGAACCAGTATCATCTGCTAATCTGTAGCTTGGTAGTGTATCAGATCACTGCGCTGTTCATGTCATAGCTGATATTATATATAACATGTTACAGATATGTATGTACAGTCAGCATACAAGACATTTTAAACACAAGTGATGTCTCCTTCACTCTGTGCATGTTTTAGATAATTCACTTCTACTTTTGTTTTTGTAGTTGCACCATCACACCCTCTTATAACCAAAAGGTAAGTAAGGTAATCCTGTTGGGCTTTTTGCACCTGAGCCTAGTGGCTGATCACAGCCAGAGCTTAGCCCAGTTTCTGTAGCGTCATGCAACTAAGAGGTCAGCTCCTCCTGAATGAGACGCTAGTGTAGCATATGTCACCTTCCCAGCACACTTGTGGATAAAACCTTGCCCAGGGGTCTTAGTTTGGTGGGGATCTAACAGGGATTCGAACCTCAAGGTCATGAGCCCAGCACCTTACCCACTACACCACCACACTTATAACTTATAACCACTTTTAACCACATATTTTATTCATTTTGAATCAGTGACTGAATTCATTAAACATCCCATATTTAAAAATTCCCATTTTTATTTTTCAATGTGGTTACTTATGAAAAAAATTATTTTAGTGTTACTTATGAATGGATTCACTTTTAGCAAATTCCACAAGTCATTTACAATCACTGATCTTCATAAAAAAAAAAAAAAAAGACAGGATTGTGTATCGTATTTTTGCGTTTGGCACAATTTGAGATCACTTTACTGATAAATGTTTTACTCAAATGATTTTTTTTTATTTTTTAAAGGGAAAAGAAAAATAAAATTATCAAGCCAAATTATAATTTTGTTCAATCATTAATTGCTATGAATTGAAGTGACATTCAACAGTGACATTTTCTAGGTGTTTAAGCTGTGTTGGATTCCGGCCGTATTACTCCGTGCACTGTTTACCAGGAAGTCAAACATTCCATGATTTTCCTTTCTTTCCTTTATTTCTGTGAAAGGTAAAAACATAATTAATTTTAATCAGAAATGCATTCTTGTCACAGAACAGTAGGTGGATCCGCATGGTCAACAGCACACTTAGTATCATCATTCATTCATTCATTTTCTGAACCGCTTAATCTTAATTAGGGTCACGGGAAGGCTGGCGCCCATCTCAGCCGTCTCTGGGCGAGGGCTTGTTTGGGTTTTCTCTTAGTACTCTGGTTTCCTTCTACAGTACAAAGACATGCACGCTAGGCTAACTGGCTGTTCTAGGTTGCCCTTTATGTGAGTGTGACTATGGTGTGGCCCCAGCCTCCACACGACCCTAGTTTCAGCAAATGAGTGAATGAGTGAGCGATCAGAGTATTTAATTCTGTACAAAATTTTACAAAATTAAACAAAAATGCTTCTGAAAAAAAATGGACCACCTTGCCTTTAATACACATGACTTTTATTAGGTTTTTAGGTTTTTGGTGTATATGTATCAGCAGTGATAGAATGATTGAGGGATGATTGACAGAGTGAGGAGTTTCATCTCAGCTGCAGTCCAGCTCTGTTATATACACACCACTCTCGCATGAGTGACACAACCAGCCTCAGTACAACAGCGTTTGGGGGAGGTGGAGGGTTGCAGGCAACAGGAAGAACGAACAGCTGTGGGAAGGAATGATAAAATAGACCTGTTTCTGTTTCCTGCTTTTCTCATATTCTCATATTTTTTTTCCTCCCCACCAATCTCACTTTCTCTCATCTCGAAACCATGGGTCTCGAACAATAGTGTGTGTGTGTGAGATAGAGAGAGAGAGAGACTTGGACTCAGAATCCTTTAAAAAAATGTGTATTTGAACTCTATTTCCCACAATATATTTAGTATTCAAATAAGGGGGAGAATGTTCTGGGCTCGAATCTCAGCCAGGCGTCATTCTTTGTAGACTTCCCTTGTGTGGGTTTCCTCTGGGTACCCCAGTTTCCTCCCACAATCAGAGACATGCACATTGAGTCAACTGGGTACTCACTCATGCTCTAGATCGACCCTGGGGTCTCTACGTGGTTGGACGTGCCCGAAACACCTCACCAAGGAAGCATTCAGGAGGCATTCTAATCAGATGCCCAAGGATGACTGAGCTTCTCACCCTATCTCTGAAGGAGCGCCCTGCCAGCATTTCAGCTGCTTGTATCCGCGACCTTGTTCTTTTGGTCACTACCCAAAGCTCGTGACCATAGGTGAGGGTAGGAACATAAATCAAATGGTAAATTGTGAGCTTTGCCTTCCGACTCAGCTCCTGCTTCACCACGAAGGACCGGTACAAGCTCCGCTTTACAGTACAGGCTGCACCAATCCAACTATCTATCTCCCGCTTCATTTTTCCCTCACTTGTGAACAAGACCCCGAGATACTTGAACTCCTCCACTTGGGGAAAGACCTCATTCCAGACTCAGGAGGTGCATTCCACCCTTCACTCCGGCAGAGAACCATGGCCTCTGAGACCCAGAACACGCTAGAGGGACTATGTCTCTCAGCTGGTCTGGGAACGCCTCGGTGTCCCCCCGGAAGAGCTGGAGTAAGTGGCTGGGGAGAGGGACGTCTGGACCTCACTGCTTAGGCTGCTGCCCCCTTGACCTGCCCCCGGATTAAGCGGAAGAAGATGAAGATGAAGGGTACTCACTCATTTGGGTGTAAATGGTTGTCTGTGTTGGCCCTGTAGTAGACTAGTGACCTGTTCAGGGTGTAACCCTGCCTCTCACCCAAAGTCTGCAGGGATTGGGTACAAATTCCTCTGCGATCCTGATGGATAAGCCATGTAGATGGTGGGCTAATGGATGATAAGTATTTTTTGACTCAAAAACTAAAAGATCATTTATTAAGTGTGTGTGTGTGTTTAAAAAAGGGTTGTGAAAACCATTGTGCCAAGAAACTTCCAGAAAGTAAACAAGCTCCATGCATCTCATTAATAGTTAATATATGAAACGCCCATCTCATGCATAATAAACCAGGGACACACCCATTATATGCATAATTAAAGAAGGACACGCCCCTCTGCACTAGGAGCGAAGCATAACACATATATAGATGAATTAGCCTTGTAGATAAATCATGCAGTGCCTTATATACTATAGTGTGTGTGTGTGTGTGTGTGTGTGTGTGTGTGTGTGTGTGCGCATGCACTTTGCCTTTATGAAAACTTTATGTTGCTGTCTCTTGCTGCAAAGTGTCTTCTTCATCTGTCTTTCTTTCTTGACCCAGTGTCCTCTATGTGTCCCTCCCCCTTTGTCCCAGTGTCCTCTAACTGTCTGTCATCCCTAAGGCAGTGTCCTCTATCTGTCTGTCTTCCATGAACCGGTGTCCTCTTTGTCTGTCTTTCCACTCTGACCCAGTGTCCTTTTCATGTCTCTCTGGGTCCTCTTCATTTCTCTTTGTATCCTCTGCCCATATTTCCTCCCTGTCTCCACATGCTGTCGAATACTTTTTCTCTCTGATCCATTTCTGTCCTCTTCACCTATCTTTCATCCCTGTCCCTCTTCTCTCCATCTGTCTTTTATTTGTTTATTTCCATCCCTGTGTCCCCTCCACCTACCTTTCGACCTGTCTCACTGTATGCTCTCCACATGTCTTTTCTTGCATTCTTGCTGACTAGTATTTGAGAACCCCCCTTCTGTTTCTCTCTCTCTCTCTCTCTCACACACACACACACAAACTCTCTCTCTCGAACTCTCTCACTCTGTGGCTTTTTTCCATTAATAATCGTCTTTCTCTCCCCCCTCTTATCCCTTTTCTCTCTCTCTCTTTCTCACCCTTTAATAATCCTTTACTTTCTATCTATGTCTTTGTCTTTTTCTGTTTTTCTGTTTTACTCTCATCCCATAATTCTTTTTTCTTTATCTCACTCTTTATCCTGTGCCATCCCGGGTTTTTTTTTTCAACTTATGTATTTTCTGTTTATCTCTTGCTCCTTTCATCTAATCTGTTGTTTTTTCTTTGCGTATTTTCTTCTCTTGTTCTCTGCTATCATATTGTTTCTGTTATTTATATTCACAACATTCTTATTTACAATAATGACACAGTGATGCAACAGGGCAGTGTAAGTGACTATCTACCCTCTTCTGCATACATGAGCTCACCGAACACCAGTGATTGGCTAATATCTCTGTGATTGACAGATGAAGAAATCATGACTTCCCACCTTCTCAGACAGTGTGGCTAGTTTTGCTCTCTTGACATGCATGAGTCATCACCGCAACTCGAACACACGATCACCCAACAACACAGCAATAAATAATTTTTGACTGTAATGCGATACCAAAAAATTTGATTGCTGTTAGAATAATTTCAGTTCTTTCAGAGTGATAGATTCATATTTTCACACATTTTCTCACATTTTTCAGTGCAGTGTATTTGGACTTCTTTGTCAGTGCATTTCATTTGAGATGGTGGCTCATTTTTTGGATATGAGGTTCAAAAGAAATTCGACATGCAGTCTTTTGATTGAATGATGATTTTAATATCAGAATGTGTTAGTATTTGAGAAACCCCCCTTCCGCCTTTCTCTCTCTCTCTCTTTCTCTCTCTCTGTCTCTCTCTCACACACACTCTCTCTCTCTCTCGCGCTCTCTCTGTCTTTCTCTCTTTTTTTCTCTCTGTCTCTCTCTATCACACACTCTCTCTCACCCTCTGTCTCTCTCCCTGTCTCTCTCACCCTCTCTCTCTTTCTGTCTTTCTTTTTCTTTATCTCTGTCTCTAACTCTCTCTCTCACACTCTCTTTCTCCCTCTCTGTCTCTCTCACCCTCTCTCAGTTTCTCACTCTCCATACTCTCTCTCTCTCTGTCGCTCACCCTCCCTCTCTCTTTTTCTCTGCCACTCTTTTTGTCTCTCTCTGTTTCTCTCTCATCTCTTGTATCTCCTTCTCTACCTTCGTTCCTTCTCTTGTCCTCTAATGATCCCTTTCACTATTTCTAATGCTCTCTCCCTCTGGCTTTCTCTCTCTCTCTCTCTCTCTCTCTCTCTCTCTGTTTCTCTCTTAACCCTCCCCTCTCTGTAGCACTCATTCTCTCGCTCTCTCTCACTCTTGCTCTCTCTCTCTCTCCCAACCTCCCCCCTCTCTCGCTAATGTTTCCTTCGATTTCTAATGTCTCTTTTTTCTTTCTCTCTCACTCTTCTGTTCCCCCCTCAGTATTCCTCTCATCACGCTCTCTTAATGTTCTCTTTCTTTCTCCATTACTATTATTTTCTCCCTTTCTTTTTTCTGTCCCTCTCATTCCATCTTTTCTTTCTTTTTTCCAGTCCCCTCTTTCTTCCTGCGTTCTCAATGTCACTCAAATCTTTTGTTCTAATGATCGCTGGCACCATTTCTAATCCACCCCAAATCCCTCTATCTTATGTTCTTGGACTCTAATGATAACTTCTTTTTTCTAGCTGTAATGTACTTTTACTTCTCTCTCTCTCTTTCTCTCTCTCTCTCTCTCTCACACACAGTCTCTTTCTTTTTCTGTCTGCCTTCTCGTTGTGGTGAGGTGCTATTCCCTAGCATCAGTTTTGTGTGTGTGTTGTGCATGGTGTGTGTGTAGGGTGTGTGTTTGTGAGTGAGAGGTTATCTAAACTGACCCAGCGGGAACCCCTCTCTCGTCGCTCCTAATTCACTCAGGAGGAATAAAGGAGGTGAGCCAAGCGGGGACTGAATTGATCGCGGCACAAAGGGAGGAATTACCTGAGTGTGTGAGACTTCACTTAAACGAGGCCATATCAATAAACATCAGGGAGCGTCCTGCGGTGAGGTGCGGCTGATTTTAGCGTGCACACACTAGCATGACAGCGGGAGACTGAAGCTCTCCTCGACACACACACACACAGAGTTAATGTTCCAAACGTGATCCGATCACATGGTACTGAGGGATAAGTGTGTGTGTGTGTGTGTGTGTGTGTGTGTGTGTGTGTGTGTGTGTGTGTGTGTGTGGAGGAGTGTGTGTGTATTTAAAGAGCTGATAAAGCCAGAATGAATGACAGACTGATTTTTATTATGCTTTTCTGCTCACCAAAGTTGTAAAGAGTGTTTATTTGAGTTACCACAGCCTTCCTGTCACACTCAACTCATTTTAGTATTTCATACCATTTTCTAGCATTTGAACCTGTTTCCAGCAGTTTTTGAAATATTTAAACCAGCCAATCAGACACCAACGATCTCATTCAAACGTATCATGTGTATATTTCAATTATCAGTAATCCCTCACCTCTACTATCACAGCTCTCTTGTATTATTATAATTCATTACGTCTAATGGATTCACAGAACTCAAAAAACGGTTACATGTTCAAAGATTTTGTTTTAAGAATTCCTCATTTGTGCGTATCAGCTCAGTAAAAATGGGTTAGTGTTTGCTAGCCGGTGGAATGGAGACAGCGGACAGGCGGTTGTCCTGATGTGGACACACTGATGGCATTCGTGTGCGCTCTGCAGCGTGTGCTTCACCCCTGGGGCATCAGGGGGAGAGAGGGGAGAGAGAGAAACCAGTTCCTGAATTATGGATGGGGTGAAGGGGCGGTGGACCCATGGGAAACACACACACACACACACACACACACACACACACACACACACACACACACACACGAGGCTTTCAGAGTCAAACAGACTGACAAAAACTCACAAAGCAAATCACATAACCTATTAGTGAATACACAGCATCACACACACACACACACACACACACACACACACACACACTCACAGGCAGTCAGTGTGTGTGTGAGGCAGTGGTGTGAAGCGAGGTGTGTGAGAGGTGGCTGCGTGTCACTGAGGCCCGGCTCGGTCTCTCTCTTTCTCGGCTTGTCTTCAGGGATTAACATCGGGTGGAGAGAGAGAGAGAGAGAGAGAGAGAGAGAGAGAGAGAGGGAGAGAGAGAGGGAGAGAGAGAGAGAGAGAGAGAGAG
>JAOUQZ010000001.1:26057205-26064190 GCA_028564935.1 Neosilurus hyrtlii
ACACCCGACTGAGTAACAGCTAAATAAGTAACACCTGAGTCGGGTGTTACTGATTCAGTTGTTACTGATTCAGTTGATATGCATTAGTGTGTAAGTGTGTTATAGTTGGTGTGAATGCTGAAATTATTAGTGTGTAAGTGTGTATATATTATATACTCCTGGAGTGTTAGTGATTCAGGTATAAGTGAAAAGGATTACAGAAGTGGATGTGTTAGTGATTTAGATAACTGCAGTCTTTCACATTTAAAATTAATTTGGGTTTTGAATTGAATTGGACGTTTTTGCACCTATTTAGAAGAAGTTGATCAGACTCCATTTTGGATATTTAATGATGTGTTTGTGTGTTTTACAAATTGGAAGCCTTGATATGTATTTTGTTGGATTTGAGAACATAAAAGGTGCAATTATATAATAACATGGCTGGTGTGAATGCGCTGCGTTAATGTAGAGAAATGAGAAATTACACAGGATGGTTTTACTTGTTGGTAGTGAGTTGTGTTCGCATGTAGTTTCACTGTAATTACAAAATGTAGCAATTTTCACTTGTTTACTGAAAGGAAGTGTTTTCCACTCGGTAAGCTGTGTGTTTGAGTTTATTTTAGCTTATTGGACGGCGCGTCCTGGTTGATTATAGGCTTTTCAGGCAAAAGTTTTTATTCCGATTCCGTAAAACACATGAGCCGTATGCACTTCACCACTTGCATCCACTTTATTCTTTTAGAAAGATGTCAGTGCTGTGAGTGTCACAATTGACACATGTGTTAATCCTCACTTGTGTGATTGTGTGTGTGTGGGGGTCTGTGTGTGGGTGTGTGTGTGTGTGTGGTGTTAAGGAAAAGGTCCCCATGCCACAAAGCTGGAAAACCCAAGCAGGCCATCAGGGCTCCTTTCATTAAAAAATAAACCTCTTCATCACTCTCTCTCTCTCTCTCTCTCTCTCTCTCCTTCTCCATCTCACCAAGCCATTTTCTCGTTCATAACCATTTCATATTTATTTTTCGCTCACACACACACACACACACACACACACACACACACACACACACACACACACACACACACACACACACACTCACTCACACACACACACACACACCCTCTTCCTCATTAGCAGTCAGCTCCTGTCGTGTCCTAACCACTGGGGAGACCTTCGCTTATGCGCCCTGCCTCCTCCTCTTCCTCCTTCTCCTCATCCTCATCCTCTCTCTCCCTCCCTCCTTTCCTCACCTCCCTCTGTTTTTCGCCCTCTCGCCTTTTCTGAAGTATTTGTGCGTTCATTTAGTCATGCCGCACTTTAGCCAATTTGAAGAACAGGCCGTTTGCAGCCGTTTCATTTTCTCCGTTCGACTGCGTGGCTCTAAGCAGCGGCGTCTGTCTTGAGGGACACTCTCTAAATGAAGTTCTCTCTCTCTTTCTCTCTCTTTTTCTTTCCATCCACCCTCCCGTTTCTCTCATTCTCTCCCCCTTTGTGTGCTTCCTCAGGGCTGACGGCACACTCGTAATTTCTCTCAGAGGGGAGTTTGACTGTGAGATGGATTATTTCTGCTTGAACTCAGACGCAGAGCCGGATCAGATCGCCAGTCCGTTCGGCGTCAAAATTAAAATGATAAGTTGACACAGCACAGCAGCTCGAAACGGCGTGAGGTTGCGTGTGAGCATGTGTGGGGAGTTTTTTTTTGTTGTTGTTGGTGCCAGGACGGATTCCAATAATCTAGTTCGTTTATGAGCATGCTTCGGTTCTAGCGGTGTGGAAATGTGTTCGCAGCGCAGTAATGAGTCCACCTCACTCAAAACAACAACAAAAACAACTGCAAATATTCATACATCAGGAATCTTATCATTCTATATCATTTATTTAGCGTTCTGAGTGTTCAGGCAAGGCTTCTTAGATATTATTCCTTCTCAATGATGTCTAGAATCACAAAGAGCAACTCTTATTTGCTAAGATAATCATTTGAGCTGCTTATTATTATTATTATTATTATTATAATTATTATTATTATTATCAATATTATAATTAATTAATGAATTTCCAGAAACCACTCCCCCCCCACTAGGTTCATGGGGAGGCTGGAGCCCACACACTCACACACAACCATTCACACTCACACTATGAGCAATTTAGAGCAGTCAGTTTATTGTGCATGTTTTTGGACTGTAGAAGGAAACCGGAGTACCCAGAGGAAACCCACACAAGCACAGGGAGAACATGTAAACTTCACACAGAAACACTATTGCTGAGGCTGGGACTCAAACCCAGGACCTTCCTGCTGTAAGGCGGACATGTTAACCACTACACCACTGTTAGCCTGTCAGGAGACTGGAAACTTTTTGATCGTAAAAAAAAAATCCATGCAAATGTTATATAAGAACAGCAGCAGGGACCCGAGCCCAGGACTCAAACCCAGGACCTTCTGCTGTCAATCATAATAATAACAATAATAATCATAATCATAATCATAATACTACTACTACTAATAATAATAATAGCAATAATATGCTGCAGGCCAGGGTGGCACAGTGGTTAGAACCTCCGGCTCACAGCAAGAAGGTCCTGGGTTTGAGTCCCGGGCACATGGCGTTTCTGTGTGGAGTTTGCGCGTTCTCCCTGTGCTTGCGTGGGTTTCCTTCGGGTACTCCGGTTTCCTCCCTGAGTCCAAAAACATGCACAGTAGGCAAATTGACTATTTCAAATCGCCCCTAGGTGTGAGTGTAAATGATAGTGTGTGTGCGTTGGCCCTGCAATGGCCTGGAGAACTGTTCCCCACCCTCGCCCAGAGTCGGCTGAGATGGGCGCCAGTCTCCCCGCAACCCTAATTAAGGCTTAAGCGGCTTAGAAAATGAACGAATGAATGAATGAATGAATGCTGCAGGCCACACATTTTGAACCAGCACCTAAAAAAAATCAGTATGTTCTGCTGAAATTAATTTTTAGATCACTTTTAGGCGACTAAAATTAGAACATGAGATTGCCAATACCGAACATGAATTCTGGATGGTCCTTCAGTGCACAAATAATACAGTATGAACATGCAGATAATATTTTTTTTTCTGGCATCCACATCTTGTATTATTTTTACACCAGGGTCAATCACAGTTCGGAACATATTCAGCACAGAGTACACGGAAACCATCCAGAAGAATAGAACAGAAAATAGAATGGAGTTCTAGGTTAGGTTAAATTCTTCTTCCTGTTCTTGTTTGAGTTTCATCTGGGTACTCTGGTTTCCTCCCACAGTCCAAAGACATGCACAGGTTAACTGGGTACTGTAAACTGCCTATAGGTGTAAATGTGAGTGTGAATGGTTGTTTGGGTCTGGGTTAGCTCTAATAGACTAGTGACCTGTTATAGTATAAATAATGAATAGAATAGAATAGAAGAGAACAGAATAGAATAGGGAGGGCACAGTGGCGTAGAGGTTACCACGTCCACCTCATAGCAAGGAGTCCTGGGTTCGCGTCCCAGGCTCGGGTGTTTCTGTGTGGAGTTTGCATATTCTCTCTGTGCTTGCGTGGGTTTCCTCTGGGTCCTCCAGTTTTCTCCCCCAGTCCAAAGACCTGCACATCATGCAAATTAGCCATTCCAGATTGCCCCTAGGTGTGAGTATTAGTGTAGACGGTTGTGTGTGTTGGCCCTGCAAGAGTCTGTTGAGCTGTTCAGGGTGTACCCCACCTTCCCCCATTGCTGACTGAGATAGGCACCAGTCTCCGCAACACAGTCAGAATACTAAGGGACATTATGAACTGGCAACACGTTTTTACTCATTTGCCAAGATGCTTAATCCCACCAGGGTCACTGGGAGGCTGAGGCCTATCCCAGCCTACCAAGGGCGAAGGCGGAGCACCCCATGAACAGCTCACCAGACACATCCACGAACACACCCATTCACACCTAGGGGTAATTTGGAACAGCTAGCCAGTCTAATGTGCATGCCTTTGGACTATGGGAGGAAAACGGAGTACCCGGAGAAAACCCATGCAAGCACAGAGAGAATATGCAAACTCCAAACAGGAACACACGTGCCCGGGACTCGAACCCAGGACCTTTTTTCAGTGAGGCGTGATACAGAAACATTACTAAACACAAACCTTATGAGAGGAGTGGTTCAAGGGATTCTGGGAAATGTAGTAAGAGTCTAGAAAGCAGCAGAAGCGGGCTGTTGCTGTGATAGTATGAATAGAATAGAAAAGGAAGTGATAGAACCGAATGTAAAAGAAAAGATGTGTGCAGTTGGGTGGAAAGTTGCGGAAGTGGAGCGTCCAGCAGTGTATGAAAAGCTCATTTAATCAGGTATTAGATCCTCCCTGCTGGCTGAGCTGAAAATCCCGTCTTACAAAGTCTGTCTGTGCCGAAACTGTCTGGCTGAGCAGCTTCTCCTGCAGGAAAAACACCAACTGACCAACATAAAATCAGCTCTCTATCTCTCTTTTACCCTCTATCTCTCGCACAGTGTCATAGTGAATGTTTCACACCCACCCACCCACACACACACACACACACAAACACACACACACTCTCTCTCTCTCTCTCTCCCTCCCTCTCTGTCCCTGTTATAATGATCTCTGGTTGTGGGACTTTTGTGATCTATGCCAGAGTCTCAGCAGGCTGCTATGAAGACCATCAGCCTTTTTCTGTATCCGTCTTGCCGCGGAATCGTCTAGGAATGTTGTTCTTGTCGAGAAAATGAGCAAACCACAAAGAAGAAATGTAGCAGACTAACGATAAAAAAAGTGGTGGCCACATTCCATCAGCCTATAAAGTATAAGTGGCCGTGCAATATAACAAATTTATTTTTTTTTTTAAATATGTATTGTATGATATTCTGAAACATTTCTCTGGTGCTTATTGTATCAGGTTATACTTGTAAATGAATGTTTTAGTAATATAAAAAGCAGCAGATGTTGCAGACTGGTTTTGACATGTACGCTGTGTGCGTGTGTGTTTGTGTTTGTCAGCGATTGGCCGGACCCTGATCCCTCGCTACTTCAGCACGGTGTTTGAAGGAGGAGTGACAGATCTCTACTACATCCTCAAACACTCCAAAGAGTCGTTCCACAACTCCTGCATCACGGTGGACTGCGACCAGTGCACCATGGTGACGCAGCACGGCAAGCCCATGTTCACCAAGGTAAATAGAGTGGGTGGGTGTGGGTGTGGGTGGATGCGTGCGCATTAAAATGCCTAATAATCTTAATACAATCCAGATGAAAGAGTTTTACAAATGGTAGTTTCCGAAGGTAGGAAAAGCACTTCCGGGATAATCCGGGAGCTGGAAGTTTGCATTTCCATGGCAACAGCAGAGTAGCGATGCATGAAGGAGGGAGAACTAGTGGTAGGTTTTAAGCAAGGGTGTGTCTATGGGATGAGAGGGTGGGATTTTGGACTCACACTAGCTCACAGTGAAATCTGATTGGCTGTCAGAATGCTAAAGATCTAACACTGTGTCCACTTACACTTTTCGTCCCATGGATTTATATTTCCATGGATTTATTTTTTATGATCAAAAAGTTTCCAGTCTCCTGACTGGCTAACAGCGGTGTAGTGGTTAACAAGTCCGCCATACAACAGGAAGGTCCTGTGTTTGAGTCCCGGCCTCAGCGTTGGTGTTTCTGTGTGGAGTTTGCATGTTCTCCCAGTGCTTGCATGGGTTTCCTCCTGGTACTCCGGTTTCCTCCCACTTTCCAAAATTGGCTGTTCCAAATCGCCCCTAGGTGTGAGTGTAAGTGTGAACGGTTGTGTGTGTTGCCCTGAGATGGCGTGGTGAGCTCTTCAGGGTGTACCCCGTCTTCGCTCAGTGTCGACTGAGATGGGCTCCAGCCTCCCCGTGAGGCTAGTGGGATTAAGCAGTTTGGATAATGAATAAGTGAGTGAAAAACCCAGGTTTTGGCACACCGTTCCGACACAGCACTTCACTGAGGAATACAAAACAGCACGATAAACGTCCAATCGAACATGTATCGTGAACCAACACGCTAAAACAAATTTTTGGGTTTAATTGAATTAGTAATGACTTCCATTTTGTTTAACCAGGGATGGATCCTGTCAGGGAATATTCCGTTCCATCCGAAACCAAACACCCAGCACCAAACTTCGTATCTCACCTGATTATTACAACAAAACCCTGAACCACTGTCGGACTTCCATTTCCCTTCCTTCAGTTCATAATACTGTTTACATAATAACATTTAACTGGAAAGACTTTTGAATATCAATGTCATTTTTTTAAGAATAACTATTTTTTTTCAACCAAAATGCATCAACTCAATTTATGCACTCCCGCCATCACCAAAGGTGAGCAGAAGCTGTAGAAGCTGTTTGTCTGTCCAGACGAATTGTTAGTGTGATAAGTTTGAAAGGAAATGACATAGGATGACCAGATTTGGTCTGTGGATCCCCCACAGGAACAAATAGGGTGGAATTATATATGGGTCACCTTGACCTTGTTTCAAGGTCATTAGGCCACTTTTTCTATATTCCGCTGTTCAAGGTGTGTAAGTTCAATAACTTTGGAAGGAACAGGCATAGGATTTAAATGGTTCTGCTGCTGGGAGCATCTGGAACCCCGTTGTCTATTTTATACACTCACAAACGTACTGTTCAGGTATTGAGGTGGACATCAGGAGTAACAAACAAAAAGAAAAAGCAAAAAAAGAAGCAGGTCTTCAGGTAAGATATGAAGTATTTTGTTTGAAGTACTGTGTTTGTCACTTCATCTTCTGCAGCTCTTTTAAATCCGTCTGTGTTACTGAGGTTTATGAGAATCATTTGTTTGTTTTATTTTGAAAACTGAGCCACTAAAGTGTGTTTGTTCCAAAATATCATGGTGAAGTACATACAGTAATAAGAACTGCAGGAGAGGACGGGAGTGGTCAGGTTTACTTCAGGAGCAGGTGGGATTGGTCAGAGAAGAGTATGTGTGTGTGTGTGTGTGTGTGTGTGTGTGTGTGTGTGTGTGTGTGTGTGTGTGTGTGTGTGTGTGTGTGT
>JAOUQZ010000001.1:26067665-26077665 GCA_028564935.1 Neosilurus hyrtlii
GGAGTCGGCTGAGATGGGCGCCAGCCTCCCCGCGACCCTAATTAGGATTAAGCGGTTCAGAAAATGACATGACATATTCTTGATTTGACCTCGACTCCTGTTTTTTTTTGTTTGATCCGGGTTACCTTTTGTGTGAGCCGCACGGAAGGTACTGTGATGCGCCGATTTTCGTTCCGCAGGAAGTTGTGTGTGTTTGTCTGTCCGCAGGCCACGAGTGCACGCTCGGTAATTGAGTTATTGAGTTTATGTTATTAGTAGTATTATAGTGTTATTGTTGGTTACAGTTCTGCGTGGGTAAACATGGCCTAAATTAACAACCTCAAGTTTCAGCTTTTACATGTTAATTGTTATTTAAACTAAAACACTATTATTAATTTTGCATAGCTTTCCCGCCAAAAGTAAAAATTTAGGAGTTGCATGTGACATTATATTTTCTAATTGGTGCCACTCAAAAGGTCAGTGAGCAGTGTGTTCGCTCCACCAGTTATTTTGTTCTGTACCTGTATTTTGACAGACTATAAATATAACATGATTCTGAATAAACCTGAATGAAACATCTGTCACATTCAGCCAAGTTCCCACTACGTTCTCAAAAAATTGGGCGGACATACTTGATCAATGTAGTAGGAGCGCAGTAGAAACCATTAAAGATGTGGTATGGTCTCCATGGACGTGGAGGACGTGATTGAACTTCAGACATGTTAAAAAATATCTAGTGGTTAAACCAGGATGCAGAAATGACGGCATTGATGTAGTAACGTTACGTAATAAAACCTATTACCGTAATAAAATGACTTCAGTTACGCAGTACAGGCATGGTTTGGACTTGTTGAATATAGAGGTCGACACTTGAAAACTTGCAGAAGCGCAACACGTCATGCCATATTAATAGGAACCAGACAGACACAGTGAGAACGCGGTAAGCACGTGGCGTAATCTGATTGGCTGTAGTAAGAATGTAGTAAGAAGAGTGAAACACTGTGGAGTGAAACACTTTGGGGTTCAGTGTCAGTGTCACTGTCATTCATTATTTTCTTATAACATCACAACTTCCTCACTGAAATAAGTCGTGTAACGAGTAAAGAAACACTGACGTTCAACAAGTAGCTAAAAACGTAGATTTTTAATTATAAGTATTATTAAATTGCCGTCGTGTTTGATACCTCATGAAGTAAGAATACTTCTTGACGGTGCAGCCAGACTTTAAGAGCCAGCAGTAAACCGTTCTGCTACTCACTACAACGGATTTAATGCCCTTCGACCTCATAGCTGCTCATAATGTCCGTGTTAACCGAGTATCTTTATCTCTCAGTGATCCTGCTGTTCCAGCTGATTCTATCTAATAGCACCAGCTCAAACTATCAAGGCTGAAACCTCTACTTAACACAGCGAGCACATCGGATTATTTACACATATAGGTATCTTACTCTTAACTTGATCTCATGCAAAAAAAGTTTTCTAGCAAACAGTTCTAAGCAGTGAGCGCTGAGCCCCTCCTATTAACCCTTTATTCCTTTTCATGCAGATTAGAGTTTCAGTTTTATCTACATTAACGGAGCAGCAACCATGCAGTGAATTAGACACTTTGAGATATCAGAACAGGGAATATTTAATATCTCATCTCTCTCACTCATTTGCTGAACCCCTTAATGCTTTAATGTCACAGGGAGGTTGGAGCCTATCTCAGCCGATGCTAGGTGAAGGTAGGGTACACCATGAACAGGTCACCAGAGCCAACACACACAGCCATTCTCACGGTGCAATTTGGAACAGCTAATCAGCATAACGAGCATGTCTTTGGGAGGAAACCGGAGTACCCAGAGGAAACCCAGGCAAGCATGAGGAGAACATGCAAACTCCACACAGAAACCCAGGACCTTCTTGCTGTAAGCCGGACATGCTAACCACTACGTCACAGTGCCGCCCTTCATAATATCTGCTTTCCTAATATATATAATATCTGATTTTCTGTTTTATCTCCCATGATGCCACTGAAATTAATAAAATAGAATTTTTAACACAGAGATTAAATCGAAACGTCTTCCTGCACTGAGAAAAGAAAAAAACAACAACAATAATTCCAGATTCACAAGTAAGTGTATTTGAAAATTGAGCTCTATCTATCCTCATTCAATCATTTGCTGTTATTATGGTCGCAGGGAGGCCGAAGCCTATCTCAGCTAACTCTTGGCGAAGGGGGGGGAACACCCTGAACAGCTCGTCAGTCCATTGCAGGGCAACACACACACACACCTAGGGGCAATTTAGAACAGCCAGTTAGCCTAATGTGCATGTCTTTGGACTGTGGGAGGAAACCGGAGTACCCAGAGGAAACCCACGCAAGCACGGCGAGTGACCAATATCCAAATTTTAAAGTAGAATTTTAATCAACCTTCTTGTAGAGATGGTGACCCTCTTCAGATGGAATATTAAAAAATAGTTATATTTTTAGTTTTCCATTTCAAAGTATTATAATGGTGACACCGCCTGTTCCATGTGACTCTGACAAACTGTGTCTCATTTTGATTTAAGAATTATCCACTTGGAAGTTTTAGTTTGCTTTTTGTGTGTTTCTGTGTAGCATATACTAAACACTGTTACGGAGTGTGGTACAGTGTGTACTAAGCTCTGATTGAGTAGGCTATAAACAGACAGCGTTAGCTAAACAGTTCTTAGCTCGGCTTGAAGCACAGAACGTACATGACCTTCCTTTGTCACGGTTAAAATATGTAATATAAGCTGTTAAAATCTCGCTTTAATTAGCAATTTCTACGTTTCCATGTATATACTAAAACCCTTAAAGCAAGATAAAGAAACACCGTTACACAACTCTGCACATGGAGTTAATCTGCGTCCATCATGATTTAAAATATATATAGGAAGCAAACCATAAAAGTCTTGTTTTAGTGTGGTTTCTTTACTTATGTTTCCAATGTTATATATACTAAAGCAATTATATACCTCAGGCTTGGTAGATGGCACTGGATTTGAATAGTCTTCGATCTCTGGAGACATTCAGCGACATCCTCCTCACCTCCGCTACAATGATACTTAATCCAGAGATGCGGACCAATCAGATCGCGCCGTTCCCCTGTAGTATGTATGTACAGTACTTATACAGAGTAAAATACAAGCATGTTTACATAGAAAGGGGTGGCGTATAAGATCTTTTCCATTATTTTCCATCTTTAGGGTTCTTTAAGAGTTCTACATTTTTGAATGCATTCTGCATGAAGGTATGAATTCTGAATAATTTTAGTTGTTGTTTTTCTTTTGGGGGGGGGGGGTTGCTTCGAGAAGACTTCACTTGAAGTCTACTGATTTTCCGCAAACCACGTATTTATAAATTAGCGATAACTCAATTCCACATAAACTATCCAAGCGTTGACAGTATTGATTTTTTTCCTCTCCTATGTGATGCCAATAAAGCTTATATGAATTTGCATTTGCGAGTGAGCAAGAGGAGGGAGATTTATTTATTAATATTTTTTAAATTTAAGCTGTGCTTTGCTTCTTTTTCTCCAGCATGGTTTGGTGTGGAGCAAAAATAAATGGCAAGAGAAAGTAAGAGAGGAGAGCAAGTGGGGGAGGGGGGTGAAGTTGAGGGATGGGAGAGAGAGAGAGAGAGAGAGAGAGAGAGAGAGAAAAGCTTGGCTTTGCATTTTCCTCTGGATTTCTAGGGAAAGAAAATGGCAGGAGAGGCTTTGGGAAGTGATAGAACCTTACATAGAACAGATAGAACCGAAGTGCTCAGTGATTATACTGGTGATGAATAAAATCCTGAGTTTTTTCCAATTTTTTTAAGAATTTTTCTTACATTTGTGCCTTTTGTGAATTTTTTTAGCCCAAATGAAAAAGTCACCAAATTAAGACTGAAATGGAACAAATAAGTAGCAGGGAAGAAAGAAGGAGAGAGAGAAGCAGGGATGAGAAGGAAAAAATATGAACTGAAATAGACAGAGAGAATCTTTACTGGAGCAAAATTTCTTTTTTTTCTTCTTTTTTTTTAATTTTCCTCAAAAAATGCCAGGAGAAAATGAGAATCCAAGAAACAGTAAAGAAAGGGGTGGTTTTTTCATTGGAAAAACCTGACGGAGAGAAAAGAATAAATCAAAAGAAGGAAAAGATAGAGAGAGAGAGAATAAAAGTCTGCATTGCTTTTGCACCTGAGAAGGAGAAAAGGAGATAGATTTTTTTAGCTTTGCTTTGTATGTGGAGCAAAAGAACTAGCCAGAGAAAGTAGAGAGAAAGATAGGGGTGAGAGAGAGAAAGAGAGAAAGAGAGAGAGAGAGATGGAGAGTGCATCACGTGACAGTACCGCTTTTTTTTCTCCTTGCCGATCCCTCCCGAGCTCGTGTGTGCCGGGGGCATTGATTAGAGCCGCTCTGCTGGGATTACATCTTTGCCGTTGCCATGCCAACTAATCAGCTGTTGCCTCTCCCCCCCTCCTTCCTTTTCTCCTTGTGGTTGCCGGAGCAACGGAACATCGGTGCTTGGAGAAGCTCAGTGTCGAATTCAGAGATGTTTTTCTACGTTTTATTTTTCTCTTAATTGGCAGTGTTTTTCTGATCTCAGGCCACAGTGTTTTGTTTTGGGTTTTTTTGGTTGTTGTTGTTGTTTTGGTGCTCGAGTGATGTTCAATCTCGGGGTCTAAGACCCAGAGCTTCATTTCTAACACAACTAAGTCCAAACTGACAGACAGGATGTTCTGTCACAGTGACAGACTCATTTTAAAGCTGATCGATAAACACCGTTTTTACTGACGCTGACATTTTGCTGTTTTATTAACACTATTTCTGGACTTCGTTAATATTTAATAACTTGAGGTTTCATAACATTTTCAATCTAGAGCACAGATATCTGCTTGTCCCAAATCGCACCTCCTTCACTTTAAAGTGAACTGTTTTTTTTTGTAGCTGATTCCCTAAAGTGCTCATAAAACCCTGACAATTACACTGATGATACAGGGTAGCGTCCAAATGATGCATCATTAGCAGATACATAATACCCATAATGCACTTTCAAGTTTAGAGAAGATAGAGAGTAGAAAATTATAGAGAGACTGTGTGCTTAACACAGTCAATGCATTCAATGCATAGTGCGTTTTGTTAATTTTGTTGATTTTTATTTTTTAAAAAAGGATTTTATTGTGTATCTCCCTTGTTTAATTTTGGCATGGAATCCCACAATGCATTGCAATTATCACTTCCCCTCATGTTTTTACCTGTGTTACTTTGCGTGATAGTTTTTCTGTTTGTTTGTGGGCAGTATAACTCAAGAAGCTATCAATGGATTTTAATGATTTTTTTTAAAGTAACACACCATTAAATCTTGGAGGCGATCCATGCCTGAAATCATGTCTGAAAGAAGTCCAGAAATAACCCTATTTTATACAAAATTATTTCAGATTTCAACTGAAGTGTCTGTGTATCATTATTTTTTTCTGACTGTGTAATAAACTCATGAGTGAATTTGCAGAAATTTGCCTAAGTGATGTCAATGAGTGCAAATAATGTGTTAATGAATGTACATCAAATGCCCACTAGGGGAGACATTTCATTGTAACTCTCACCCACTTTCTCACTCATTTGCGGAACAGCTTTTTCACAGCCGACATTGGGGCAAAGGCGGGGTACACACTGAACAGCTCACCATTTCATCACAGGGCACAGGGCACCATTTCATCCTAGATCTATTTGGAACAGCCAGTTAGCCTACCGTGCATGATTTTGGACTGTGAGAGGAAACCAGAGTACCCGGAGGAAACCCATGCAAGCACAGGGAAAACATGCATGCTGTACACTCGCTTAGCCCGGGACTCAGACCCAAGACCATCCTGCTGTGAGGCAGATGTGCTGACCACTATAGCAACATGCCAACCCTTGATTATACCTCTAGCAATTTATAATGCACCCTGCAGTTTTAGCCGGATTTTTCAGGTTAATCAATGCACCATAATCCGTTTGTGCCTGGCAAAGGGACACTGCACTCTATAAACGCCTCTCTAGTTCACTTTGCTGTTTGATTTTGTGTCAGTCTTGTTCACCACATAGTGCACAAATTAAGATGCACCCATTTGGTAAAAGGTGAAAGGTAACCGAGTCTTTTACTCCCCATGGGTGCCACACATTATAAAAATCTTTGATTGCCCCCTTGGGTATCAGTAGCTTGGTAGAGAGTAAAAATCCCCAGTGTTGAATTAACTCTTTCATAGTTCTTCTGAATCTGATCCTGGAGTTAATTAAACTCACCAGGAGATAATTCAACACTGGGGACTTTAGCATGTTGGTTTGTTAGCTAGCTAACTGTCGTGTTAATTCATATGTTTCTTGCTACATAGTTAGCTTAGCAAAGATGCACCTTAAAGAATTTACATAGACAGTATTCAGCACAACAGAAAGTCACTTTTGAATATAATGGTGACATCTTAACTAGTTAAAATAATGGCTGGTATCTAGCTTGGTTAACTAGCTACTGGCTAATTGGTATCTAGTCTCAGGTTCTGTCTACTTCCAAGTAAACAATGCCTTCTATCTCACATGAGACCCTCAAATCCTATACTGTATGTTATATATGTTATTTTTACATTAAAATATTTAATTCTGCATAGAGCCCGACTTTCCCAGAAACCATTGCAGCATGAAGAATATTAAATGTTAGAGCGAGCTTCACACTAAACTCTCAATCGTGTTGTTCCCTCGTGGTTGTGTAGGTGTGTACAGAGGGACGTCTGATCCTGGAGTTTGCCTTCGATGACCTGATGCGGATTAAGACGTGGCACTTCACCATCAGGCAGTACCGCGAGCTCATCCCACGCAGCGTCCTCGCCATGCACGTGAGTGTAATGCCATCATTTGGAGCCACTATGTGATCGGGAACTAACAGTAAGCTCACTTAGAATATGGGGTTTGAGTATGGAGGGATTATTCTAGTTATATAGGATGAGATGTTGGTAACCCTAGCACCGGTTTTATATCTTTCCATAACATATATATATCATCATCATGTATTATTTTTTATACTCAGTCATTTATACTCATTTGCTGAACAGCTTAATTCTATTAGGGTCGCTGGGAGGCTGAAGCCTACCTTAGCCGACACTGGGCGAAGGCGAGGTACATCCTGAACTGTTCACCAGACCATTGCAGGGCAATACACACACAACCATTCATATCCACACCTCGGGTCAGTTTGGAACAGTCAGTTAGTCTAACGTTTGTGTTTTTGGTCTGTGGGAGGAAACAGGAGTACCCGGAGAAAACCCACGCAAGCACGGGGAGAACGTCCAAACGCCACACAAAAACGCCCGGGACTCGATCCAGGACACAGGACCAGGACAAGTTCATTTGAGGCGAACATACTAAACACTACGCCTCCATGCCGCCTATTGTTTATAGAGAATTAAAATTTTTTTAAATGGGTATAATATAAATTCTAAAATGTAGCAGAACACGAATAGGAAATATTATTTTAAAAAATGAAAAATTTATAGAATTTTTCAAAAATATATAAGAATAAATAAATAAAACAATAATTGATAAAATATGAAAAAAATCAATGCAATAAAAAAAATATATAAAAACAAAATTCTTCACTGAATGAAGTGATAAATAAATGTCTTTTCTTATAAATAGTTTCTTTTTTATTGTATTAAAATTTTTGTACATACATGTACATTCCAAATTTATGAATTTCTAATGGTATATTGAAAAGTTCATTGTTTATTTCCACTGGCCGTTAAATTATTTTTTAACATCATAGAATGTAAACAGAGAACATACAGTACAGTTCATTCTGAGGTAATATCCACTTTATTTCCTCGGCAGTCAATGCCTCCAGCTCGCCTGAATCACAGCTCAGATTTTATACTGAAGTGTGAAAAGTTTCTTCCTTCTGGGAGATTTAAAAAAATTAAAAAAAAAACAATTTCATTAAAAACATCAAAGACAGCCACAGATGAAAGAAAGGCTCATCTAAAGCAAAAGCAATGTGGAAAAATAACAAGGTCAAATGAGTAATCTGCTTAATTCCACAGTGTAACCAACTCACCTAACACGCCACCATGGAGGAAATGGATCCAACTCCGGCAGTCGACTAACTTCCACACTCGCCATTCATGGGAAAAAATTAAACGAGTGATAGCTTTCAGTCTCTCGTCACTATTTTGGCTGCTGTAGCAGGTTTTTACCAGTGTTTTCTTTTTATGTTTTTTGTTTTTTTTTTAAAGTTTGCTCTCAGTAGATTTCAGGCTATGCTACGTTAGAAAGTTTGCACACGCTCCAACCCCGCTGTGTTCATGTGAAATTCACATAGTCTTAAATTGGGCCCTGTGGGTATATCAGCCATACTGGAATAAAGAGATAGAGAGAGATCTTAGGGGGAGGGAGGGAGGGAGAGAGAGAATGAGAGAGAGAGAGGAAGAGGAGGGGGTTCGCTGCAGGAGAACGGTGGTTTTAACACTACTGCAGTGCATTTGATCAGCTCACACACACACACACACACACACACACACACACACACACACACACACGCGCGCGCGCACACAAAGATACGCTGATGATCACTGAGACGAGTGGGAACAATGGTAAAAGTGAGCCTAATTTTGAAACTAAAGTTGTTTTATACAAGAACTGCTGCGTTTGAGTAAAGCTCGTAACTTCAACCTCCGACTAGATAAACAAAAAAAGGACAACAAAAACAGCAAATGACATCATTCTAACATGGCCGCTCACGCAGTAAATAGTAAATAAAATAGAACTATATCCGTATTTACTTTTTATTAATAAACTCACAGGTGGCGCAGTGGCATAGTGGTTAGCACGTCCGCACCATGAAAAGAAAGTCCTGGGTTTAAGTTCCAGGTATTTCTGATGGAGTTTGCATGGTCTCCCTGTGCTTGCATGGGTTTAATCCGGATACTCTGGTTTTCTCCCATGTTACAAAGACAAAAAGGGTAACTGACTGTTCAAAATTATCCCTAGGTGTGTATGTGTGTGTGTGTATGGTTGTGAGTGTTAGCCTTGCAATACTCTGGCAAGCTGTTCAGGGTGTACCCCGACATCGCCCAGTGTAGGCTTAGATAGGCACCAGCGACTGGTGCATGACTATCAACACAGAGATTGCAATCCAGGTTAGTGCTACAACCATCCGTGACCAGGAGAGCTAATTGACCTCACTGGAGGGAGGGTTGGTATACGCTCACTTCCCTGTCACTCAAAGCAATCATGGGCATCTGTGGGCTCATTTGTACGAGGGGGCAGATAGCGCTTTCCCTTTGATTGTGTTAAGTCACCTCCAAATACACATGCGAGCAAGAGTCGGTTGGTGGCATTGCACCTAACGGAGGGGACTTGTGCATGCTTACACCCCTCCCTGGTTGGCAGTAGTCATGTGATAGGGAAGGTAATACTTGACGGGTGGGAATTGGATACAACTAAAATTAGGGGAGAAAATGGATTTTTTTTTGTATTATTTATGTGTTTGTTTTAGATTGTTTATTTTCAAGCCATTAATATACTGTAAAATAACTGTGTTTGACATGATGCACATTACGTCTGTGTGTGTATCTGTAATATAAATAAATTATATAAATTCAATAGCAGAACCCATATATAAAATTACCGCAGGTACGCAGCTCCGCCCTGCTATGAACCTTATATTAAGTGTTTTTAATATTACTCCAGTATTGCTTGTAGAAATTTAAATCCTGTCCAGTTCAGCTCTGGCGCGTTCACAACCACACACACTCACACATTTACACTCTTTCCTGCCCTCATGCTGCCTCTGAACTCTTTCCATTCCCGCTTTATCTCTGCAGGTTTCTGTTAAGTCACATGGATTGCTAGCCATAGTGTGAGAAGCTCTTCCTCTCTTTCTCATTCTCTTTCTCTCTCTCTCTTTCTCTCTCTCTCTCTCCCTCTTTTTTTTTTTGAGGTAATCCCCTGGGCTGTGGCCAAATTCAAATTTTCAGCCATCTCTATCAATATTTATTAGCAGTTTG
>JAOUQZ010000001.1:26079847-26098687 GCA_028564935.1 Neosilurus hyrtlii
CACACACACACACACACACACACACACACACACACACACACACACACACACACACATACACACACACACACACACATCCTACCCCACAGTCTCTTTGTTTATTCTTTCGATTCCGGCATGAGTGACAGCTCCGATTTGCAAAACAGGAGAACTAGATGAGGAGAGAAAATTAATTGGATGGGGAAAATTAGCATAACATTAATGAGCGTTCTGTGCTGAAGCGCGGCATTGTGGGTCTTGAAGCCCAGCTCCCGCGCTACTAACACACCGCCGTGTTTCTGTTTGAGGTAAAAGAAATGAGGAGGAATAAGAAAGGGCACTTTGGTGTTTTTATCAACCTGAAAGAGCTCGGATGTTTTATTATAAAGCGAGGTTTCTAAACTGAATTGTGTATTTAATTCGATCTTTTGGTTCGTCTCCACACATCTCCGGGCTCTCAGTCTGATTCTGATCTAGTACATGTGTTGCAGCTGTTTTGCATGCCAGATGTTTTTGTATAAATTCCTTGTTTGTGTTTGCATGTCCTCTATGCAGCTTCAGGGCGAGAAAGAGAAAAACAGCATGCTTATTTCATACTTTAAATAATAACTGAGACTCACTCATTTACATTTTTCTGGTCAAAATGATGCGATGATCATAAACGATCCACTGAAAGAGACATTCGCCGAAAACAATCAGTGATTTTATACAAAGTGATTTAGAATGTTTTAAATGCAAAAATTTTAAAGGTAATTCGAAATATTTCCTTCAATACTTGGACTGACAGGCATAGAGGCCATACCTACTTAACTAGGATTGAGAGGCACAAACGTCAGGTGCCTAAATCATGTCTATTTCACTAGGACTGATAGATCTTTAAACCACATCATATTTATTATCACTGGAAGACACTGAGACTACGCCCTCTTAACTATGACTGACAGGCACAGAGAATATGCCCCCTTTGACTATGACTGACAGGCACAGAGACCATGCCTTTTACACTATGACTGATGGGCACAGAGACTATGCCTTCTTTGACTATGATGGACAGGCACAGAGACTAAGCCTTCTTATTTTATGACAGACAGGCACAGAGACCATGCCTTTTAATATATGACTGACAGGCACAGGGACTATGGTTCTTTTTAACTATGATTGACAGATCTAGAGACTATGCCTCCTTAAATATGACTGACAGGCACAAAATCTAATTCTTTTGTACTATGATTGACGAAGGATAGACATTAAAGCCACAACACCATCACTAAGACGAACAGATACGAAGGTGACACCTCCTCAACTAGGACTGACAGGCACCAACACCTTGCCTCCTTCACTGAAACTGACAGGCACCAAGGCCACACCTCCTTCGTTCATAATAAATAAGACAAATAAGGCCTCACCTTCTTTAGTAAGACTGACAGGCACCTCTTTCCTTTGTACAAAATGTAATAATTAAGTCCAGGTCTCTTTAACTAAGACTGACAGGCACCAAGTCCATTTTTTCATCACTGTCAGGTGCCACAGTTACATCTCCTTTATTTGTATTGAATATGGTACTTATGGACTGACAGGCACCCAGGCCACACCTCCTTTGTTTGCGTTACATGTGATAATTAAATTTGTAGCTTGCACGCAAGAGCATCAGCGTCACAAGTTTATTATATGTAGTGAAAGGTCTAACCTGGCACTCAAGCCTGGAAACACTGTCACATCTCATTTTTGCCAGCCATGGTCATTTCTCTTAAAATGGGGTAAAAATACCCCGTAAAAAGGGCTCGTTAGCGTGATGTGCATGTGCGAGGTTATCAGCAGCTCCACTCGAGCCCCGTTTCCTGAGCTGAGACGGATGAGGCGCTGTGGCTGAGGAAGGCCGTGAGTTTCCTCGCATTCAGGCTGGAAATAGCTGCACTGCCTCGGCTGTGGGCCAGGGATTGTTCCCCAGAAACAGTGGAAGCGTGAGGGGATGCGACTATGTCTGAACGTAGACCCTTGAAACTTAAACGGATGGTGTGTGTGTGTGTGTGTGTGTGTGTGTGTGTGTGTATATATGTGTGTGTATGTGTATGAGAGAGAGCATGTGATTGTGTGTTTATTCACCTGCTACCAAAAAAAAAAAAGTCAAAATGATGATCTGCAGAATGTAGGCATAATATAAAGTTCTAGTATTTGTCGTAGGATTAATTTGATTAAAAACTATAATATAATATGCTTAATATGCTCTCTATGTGATTCATTTTTATTTATTTGTAATTTTTTTTGTTATTGTTTTTAATTATAATGGGGACAGCTGTGGCCTAATGGTTATAAAAACAGTATCTAAACGTCACTGTCAAACCAGCAGGAAAAATGTGTGGCGGTGGGGGAGTGAGCTACACCTTTGCTTCCTCCACCTTCAGGTCTGAAGTGCCCTTGAGCAAAGCACCTACCCCCAACTGCTCTCCGGGTGCCCCGATAGATCTCATCACCTTGTTTTTTTATTTTTGTTTTATTTAATCCAAAACCTTAATATTAAATTATTATTATTATTATTATTATTATTGTTGTTGTTATAATCAAATTATTAAAAGCTATAACTAACATATAATTTTATTACCCATTTGTGTCTTTTTGATTTGTAATAAATTCAAATTTAATTTTAGTATTTATTAGTACTTCACACTTTACACACATTAAGTTATAAATTACATTTTTAGATTAAGGAAAGTATTGGTGAATTTAGCGAGTAAACCACATTATAAATTAAACTTTTACTCTTAATGATTAAAAAGAATGAAAAGTTTGTGGCATTATATTATTAAATGTTTTTGCTTAATTTATATTTAATTTGTGTATTTGTCATTTAATCTCTTAATAATTACAGTAATTTGTTTGTTTGTTGGCATGATATTCTATTCCCTGATTCTGTGTGTGTGTGTGTGTGTGTGTGTGTGTGTGTGCAGCTGTGTGTGATCCTAGAACCCATGCAGGAGCTCATGTCCAGACACAAGACGTACAGTCTCAGCCCCAGAGACTGTTTGAAGACCTGTCTGTTTCAGAAATGGCAGCGCATGGTGGCACCTCCAGGTATACACTATACACACCCACCCACTCACTTACACACACACACACACACACACAATTGTCACTTAACCATTGTATACATCAGTTGTATGCTGACGGATGATACAGAACTATATAGCACAATAATTTCCCAAACCGATCCCAGCAGGTCTACATTTTTGATTTCCGAAACACTAGTGCGTTGGGACGCGAACACTGCGAGTGAGGGTAGATGCTGGTTACAGATCTTCAGCGTGTGTTAGGGAAGAACGGGTTTCATTGTGGATGCATGGTGGGAATTTATAGGGGACGTATCTCATTGCAGTGCTCAGTGATGCGAAGTTCATTACAAGCAGTGCGGAACGAATGTGAAACTTGAATACGGCTTCCTTGCACACATCCTGATTTTAGAGATTGACAGGCACAAGGGTCCACAAGGCCAGGGCTTTACTTATATTTAAGCAGTTTGTCAAAAAAATTTTTTTTTTCCTTTTCCCTTTTTCAGCTATTCATACTAATTAGCATAGATGCTCTTCCAACAAAATTCAACTTTATTAAACACTGACTAGTTGACAATTGAGCTTTGCTACTAGTTTCAACAGATATATTTAGCTAATGATAGCTTTCACAAGGCTAGTTACTGTATAATAACTAGCTGCCAGGGCTAAAGAGTTAGCAATAATGTTTGCTAATTTTTTGCATAGATTTGTACAGGTGATGCTAATGCTTATGGCACATTAAAACAAAATAAATAAAGATTAGCTGACTCACCAGCTGATACAGGCTAAGCCATTTTGTAGTAAAAAGTCTTAGCCTGCTAAGATTTTCTTGCTAGCAGTGTTGACATCTCTGCTAATATGTTGTTTTATTTAAAACTTGCGTCTTGTCTTTACTCTGTGTCAAACTAAGGAGAAAAAAATAGGCTGATATGTCTTGAATGTTTTTATACAGGATTCAGCCATTAGTTACAATTGAAGTTTTCTGTCACAGCAGTTGTCGCTAATTCCGCTAACATTTGTCTTAGAGTTTTTTTTTCTTTCAGCATCGGTGTGGGCGGCACAGTGGCGTAGTGGTTAGCATGTCTGCCTCACAGCAACAAGGTCGTAGGTTCAAGTCCCAGGCTTGGGCATTTCTCTGCGGTGTTCTTCCCATGCTTGTGTGGGTTTCCTCTGGGTACTCCGGTCTCCTCCCTAAGTCCAAAGACATGCACACTAGGCTAATTGGCTGTTCTAAATCATCCTAGGTGTGAGTGTGAGTGTGAATGGTTATGTGTGTGTTGCTCTGTGATGGTCGGGTATACCTCGCCTTCTCCCCGTGTTGAAGAAAAGAGAAAATGTAAGATTTGCAAACAAAAATTAAAATAAAACCTGAATATTACAAAACATAAAACTTATCATTTAGTTTTTTGACTGCTAACTAAAAATCTATCAGCTGATCATTTTGTAAAATTGTGCAACAGCGTACACGAGAGGCTGGCCTTCAGACTAAATTGGGAATATATAGTATATCTAGAAATGTGATTTTTCTTAGTGTCTTCTCTGCGACTTGTTTGCTGTCAGGACTTTTGCACAAACTGTTATTTAATCCCAAAATCACTCTCGCTCATTTGAATTCCGAGCCATGTTCATAACCCCGAGTTGTTTTGTCTGCGGGTTCATTTTGATTATTTTCCAAACGTTAAAACCCCAGGTCACTGTGGCAGACTTAGCGAAATTATCATTCGTGAAGCTGTCAGTGAACCTGGTATTAATTTGTGGGACTTTTCCTCTGCTTCCGCTTCTCAAAGCCGTCTGGCTCCGATTAAACGCTGATTCCATGTCGTGAATCCTCTGTAACGGCCGTTTCCGTACGAGCTGCGGCTCCTTCTTTTCCTCCTATTCTGCTGAAACGCGGTCCGAGTCAAGGCAGGAAGGAAAGACGGCCACGTTTATATACTGATAAGTCCTTTTTTGTGCTGTTTCCTTGCGTCATTCACACACACACCCTCACTGGTAAACACACCAGGAGCCAGAGTTGTCTGGATTTAGTGTACGGCAGGTTTTTGACTATTTTAGTAGTGGATATGATAACATTGTTATCCTTCTTTGTTTTCTTTAACCACTGAAACAATGAATAACAAACATCTGAAAATGTATTTCATACATTTTTTAATAAAAAAAAAATAGGGCATTGTTTTTATTTTAAAATATTATGGTGACGGAAACTGGAATATTGATGTTTGCTCATACAGTAGCGTGGGTTTTACATGCTAGATGCATGAAAACCTCCCTAAACACACTACCAAAACTACACTAGAGTGGTTTAAAACCAAGAACCTGAATGTATTAAGTATCCAATTGAGAAGGCATTTAAGAAGATTGATGTCGGTCACTAAGTCTCCAGTTGCCAAGAACATGGCACAAAAACATCAGGATCCAGATGTGCAAATGCTGATCATGACACCTCTCAAATAATTGCAGCAAAAAATAGTGCTACTGGTGTTAGCGAGTGTCAATGCAGGGGGACGAATACTTAGACAGCAACACAAATCTTACTTTACTTTAACTTTGGGTCATTTTAAATAATCTTTCTTTCATAAATACAAAGTATTCTTGTATACCGCGGAAATTGTATTAATTACAGTGGCTGGCCTACCTTTAAAAAATTCACACAGGCTGATTAACAGAAATATATACTCTCTGAATAATAGATTCATGATTTTTAATCACTCAAAAAGTGCTTTAAATATTATTTTAAGCTTTGTTTATTTATCACATTCTTCACAGAATTTTGAGTTTCAGTTTGAGCTCAGATTTAGCCTTAGTTTTATTCTACATAAAATGATATAAAATTCATTTCTATTTCGATTTTGTGATTTACAGCAGGACATCCACAGAACTTTAAGACGGAAATCTTCCCCACAAATCACAAGAAAGGTACTTGTTTCGTCGTCTAACCACAACTTCTTATAATGTCTCCTCACCGGGAACACTGTGGTGTGTGTACTAGAGGAATGGCATGAAATGAAGCACTGTGCCGAAATCATAGACACATGCAACAAAATGCTGTAGAGAATAGATGGATACCTGGCTCTAAGGGTGTGTGTGTGTGTGTGTGTGTGTGTGTGTGTGTGTGTGTGTGTGTGTGTGTGTGTGTGTGTGCAGAAACCACTCGACAGACCACAACAAAGAGGAGGAAGAGGAAGAATTCGGCCAGCAGCGCATCTAACAGCAGCCTCGGCAACAGCACAGGCAGCAAGAAACGCAATCAAGCCAACAGCTTCAACCTGAGCAGCCAGGTACCTGTAAGCATCCGAGTTCCTCAGTTTACACACAACCGCACACACATGTACACACAAACTTACAAACACCATTGTCTACTTTTATTTTTGTGGGGACATTTACTAACATAATACATTCTCCAGCTTCTTACATTTTTCCTAGCATTTACAACTAAATGCCTAGCCACCAAACCTGCCCTAAACCGAATTCTAACCTAAACCAAAAACACACATTTTAACCTTTAAACAGCCCTTTGAAGAAGTAAGGAGTTCTCATTCTGTTGGTTAAAAATCTCTTCTAGTCCTCAATATGTAGCACATACAAGTATATACACACAAATGCACACACACACATGCATGAGGACATGAGCACATGCAGGTCAAAGGTAATATCAGTGTATTAAGGTAACCAAGCACACATGTCCATCGTATTGATCTATCTCATCGATGTTGGTATAATTGGTGCGAGTACGTGAGTGACGCTGCCTGTTTTATTTATTTCTCTTAATTACATAAATCACTCCTGACCTTCAATCACTGAATCACTTTGACCTCATTCTGTTTACGGACACTGAAATGTTCTTTAACCACACATAGGTGTAAGCTCCCACTCATTACCCGCTCGTTCTCTGCGACTCCTTATCCCATTCCAGCCAGCACTGGACCATGCCTCTTGCTGCCAACATTAAGGTGTGATCAAAATGAGGTTTTGCTAAGTCGAACATATTTTGACGTCTTATTTAATTATAATGAAGAAACTGTAAATAACTTTGACCGAAGCAACATGGAAATATTTATTTTTTTGTTAATAATGCTTTTAAAAGGTACTTTATGAGGTGTAAGAAATTAGTAACAGAAATTACGTGGTTAAAAACAGGTGTGACGAGGGTCATCAGTCATGATCATAACACACAGATAAGGGCCAGAAAATAGAAAAGGTCTAGCAAGAGCCTTTGGGAAACACGACTTTGGTGATATAGAGCATGATACCAATTGGCAAGAGTTTACAAAGGGGTATGAAAAAACATACCGGGTACAAATTATCAAGTGATTCAAAGAACTAAAACAAAACTGCGGAATATAAATCATTAAATGCGACATTATATATTTATAATAGATTTTAAACACTGAACTCTGCAAAAGAGAAACACCTCTGAAAAGTTTTCAGAAATATAGTCTTTTACTCGCCCGCTTATTTCCCAAACCGCTTAATCCTACTAGGGTTGTGCGGAGGCTGGAGCCTATCTCAGCCAACACTGGGCGACACCCTGAACAGCCTGCCAGTTCATCGCATGGATATAGTCTTTTATATCCTGTGTATAGCTCATCCACATACTTTCATCTCCTGGGTTATTTTGTAGCTGTGTGGTAAAAGCTTTTAAGGCATTAATTATACAAATCCAGCTTGCGTTTGTAGCCACTTGTCCTGCGGCGTTTACACGGCATATTCGTATCGTTTCATTCAACTTTAGTGCTAAATGGGATCCAGGCAGAGTACAACTGTAATGTGACCTGAGTTCATGGCGAGTCATCAGCACAGTTAACACGGTTTCACAGTCGGACATCATGATAGAGAGAATGTGTGAAGTGCACTATGGGTAATACATGTTGTCCTACAGATACTCAGACAAAAACTATTAGAAAATTATAATTATAGAATGTACTCACTCACTCTCTCACATTAATCCTACTGTTAGGGTCACGGGTAGGCTGGAGTCGGGGTACACCCAGAACAGCTCACCAGACCTTTGCAGGGCAACAAACAATGACTATTTACACTCACACCTTGGGGCAATTCGGAAGAGTCAGTGAGCCAATCACAGGGCAACACACACAATCATTCCCACTCACACCTAGCGCTTAGCATGTCTCACCTTTAGCCTCCACGTGACCCTGATATTATTAAGCGGTGTGGAAAATAAGTGATTGCGTTTTAATCTTAACACATTTTTTATGTGCGATGATCCCATGCATGCGTGGGTTTCCTCTGGGTACTCCAGTTTCCTCTCACAGTCCAAAAAACATGCACAGTAGGCTAATTGCTGTTCTAAATCACCCCGAGGTGTGAGTGTGAGTGTGAATGGTTGTATGCGTGTTGGTTCTGCAAAGGCTTGGCGAGCTGTTCAGGGTGTACCCTGCCTTCTCCCAGAGTCGGCTAAGACCCTAATTAGGTTTAAGGGGCTAAGAAAATAAATGAATGAATATGTGATGATGATGATTCTGGGAAACTTCGCATGTTGTTTGTTTTGTAGGTATAAGTTTCACTGTCCGGAGGGTGTTTTATCTGCACTATACACACACAAACACACACACACACACACGCAGACAGAGGACTCCTGAGCAATGTCAGAGCCATCAGGTATTTCATTTCTCTATAGTTTTTATTGCTGATAATTAAGATGAAGTTATTTTATTTTTAAATAAAATCAGAGGTGGCCAGGTGAATAATGAACAGAGCGTGAATCTTAACCGGAAGCATTCATCCTCAAGTGCCTTTTTATCCCCAGGCCTCTCCTCCCTAGTGAATCTCACTCAGCCACCGGGTCAAACGCACACTTCAACACATGAGTGTTACAGCGTTCACCGAGGGAGCAATAGTGGGAAGCAGGGTTGCATTTATTTGCAAATGGCTGATGGGATTTGTAGTACGTCGCTGTTCCCCAGAGTAACAGCACACAATAGGAGCTGCAAATGCTGACTGGGAGATTAGTGTGGATTTGGAGCGCACTCAACCTCTTCATACTTTTGCACGCTCTGCTCGAGGATACTCGTAAAATCAGAAAGGCAAAAAATTTACATTTTTCCATTTTTTTTTTTTATTTGACAGAATGGGATGTGGGATGGTTTTATAGACGGATGTGAATATTTAATGTACAGGACAGTGTTATGGCTTTTTAAAAGAATTTTTTTATTTAAAAAAATAAAAGTGGAATATTTTAATATATTTTAAATATATTTGCATTTTTTTAGGCAAAGTACTTTTAAAAAAATCAGCAGCATATAATATATAATATGTTTTTTAATGTTTATTTATTTATGAATTTATTCAAAATATATTTGGGGATAAATAGATAAATAAATAAATATTAAATTTAAAAAATTCAAACAAGGTGCCTTTATAAATATTTCCCAGCAGTCCCGCTCACTCTCTCATTCATTTGCCGAACTGCTTAATCCTAATAGATTTGCGGGGAGGCTGGAGCCTATCTCAGCTGACACTGGGTGAAGGCGGGTTACACCCTGAACAGCTTGTCAGTCCATCTCAAGGCCACCATTCACACAGCCATTCACACTCTCACTCACACCTAGAGGCAATTTGGAACAGCTAATTATCCTAATGTGCATGTTTTTGGACTGGGGGAGGAAACCAGACTACCCGGAGGAAACCCACGAAAGCACTGGGAGAACATGCAAGCTCCACACAGAAACTCCCTCGCCGAGCCCGGGACTGAAGCCCAGGACCTTCTTCCTGTGAGATGGACGTGCTAACCACTACACCACCGTGCCTCCATTTTATAGCGTGTTTTTTTATTATGAAAAGTAAAATAAAATAAAAAGGGGATTTGAATACAATATATAATATTACTTGTATTTATGATGATTTAATGTTTGTAGATAGTTATATTAAATATAATATGTAACTGAACTTTGGTAAATTATGATATATTAATGTTTTGTGTTCTAGTAGTCACGGTGTAAGTGTGTATGCGTTGGGTGCTGTCATGGCTCAGGGTTTAAGGCTCAGAGTTGCGGCTCTGAAAGTCAGGTGTTCAAGCCCCAGTACCACCAACCTTCCATTGTCGGGGCCTTGAGCAAGGCTCTTAAATAACATACTGTATACACACGAGGCGTGGTCCTACTGTACACTGTGTTATACCACAGCGATAGCATGGAATTCTTAAATGTGATTGGTCAAAAGGTGCTGGTAAATATGACTGTAATTTAGTGGCTAAGTGGTTTGCTAAGTCTCACAGCAAGAAGGTCCTGGGTTTGGGTGCCAGGCTCGGGTTGTTTCTGTATAGAGTTTGCATGTTCGTCCCCGTGCTTGTGTGGGTTTCCTCGGGGTATGTTGGTTTCCTCCCACAGATATACGCTTCTTCTTCTTTGTTCGTTTTGTTGGTTGCAGAAGTGTGTAAAGGAACTCGGCGCATCTTTTCAATATATATATGAAATAAATAAAAAAGATATACACATTAGGCTAATTGGCTGTTACAAATTGCGCCTAGGTGTGAGTGTGAGAGTGAACGGTTATGTGTATGTTGCCCTGTGATGGTCTGGCAGGCTGTTCAGGGTGTACCCCACCTTGACCCTAGTAGGAAATAGTAAGCATGTGAGTGAGTGTTGCAGCTGTAATGAAAACACTGACCTTTATTATCATGAACTGTTTGACTCCGCCCCCCTCTGCTACCCTCTGCTACTGCTTTTAAAAAGAAAGACATTTCAGGGCCAGAAAATAAAACCACTTTAAAGTTATTTCTTTATATTTTTTGTGTATTTGAAATTTTTGGATTATTATAAGTCTGGAAACACTTTTAAGATTTCAAACTGTACCTCTGGCTGTATTGTGTAGCTGTTTTTTTTTTTTTCATCAAGAAGGTTGAGGGATTGTACGCTGTGAATAACGTAGGAAACAATCTACAGTGCCTGCTCGTTAACTCGTTAATACTCCAAACAGAAGGGATGAAGTTTTTTTTTTTTTTTAATGAACACATGCACCAGTGACACCGGATTAGAGTTTATTAGGATATAGCAGCTCTAGCAGCTCTGTATAAAATGCACTAGCTAATCTTTTGGCTAGCTACGAACATGAAACATATGAAACATCTGACATTAATTTACACCAACGCCAGACTGTTTCGTAGCCTTTGAGCATTGTTCTCCTCGCTCTAGGAAAGACTTTAATTGCGGGAGTTTGTACTTGCTCTGGAAAGAACATGCACACACACACATACATCACACACACACACACATGCACACACACTGTGAGGAAAGTGTTGGTGTGAGCCACTGACTCTGTGTCAGCTCTCGTTATCATGTATATATATCTGAGTGGGTGTGTGTCACTGAACACTTGCCCCCCTGTGTCTGAAAGTGAAACACGGAGCCTGTGGAGCCAAGCCACGCTCTGTAGAGAACACGCCGCTTACATATGTAGCGCGGCCGTTTGGTTTTGTCTGTGCAGTCGTACAGCAATGAGCGCCCTCCGACGTGAGCCCAATCACAATGAGGCGGTCATGTGATCACCGATGGAGTGGTACGAGGAAGGTGTGTGTCATGCGCTGTTTCAACAGTGCCCCCTAGTGCAGGAAGTGCATCGCAGTGCTATGCTTTTGGAGAATGATTTTGGATTATTGTTCAGCAGTGCAGTATGAGGTGTCATAGTGACTCTCACCTGTTCAGTCTGGACTGGTGGGTGAAGATGGAAAAAGCATGATTACACAAATATTCAGGCCTCAGTGATAAGAACAGGTGGGTTAGCTTTCAGGAGAAATTATTACACGTCAGTATAAAATGTGTGAGTATCAAGATTGAGATTTAAAGAGACTGTAGGTTTTGTTGACAAGGTTACGGTAATAATATACAAG
The DNA here is from genome assembly GCA_028564935.1 of Neosilurus hyrtlii. Classification (NCBI taxonomy): domain Eukaryota; kingdom Metazoa; phylum Chordata; class Actinopteri; order Siluriformes; family Plotosidae; genus Neosilurus; species Neosilurus hyrtlii. The sequence continues at coordinate 26,091,716 of JAOUQZ010000001.1, forward strand.
CGGACCATTATAGCGTATATATTTATTTATTCATTCATTTATTCAATATTTTTTAAGCCACTTAATCCTAATTAGGGTCACGTGGAGGCTGGCACCCATCTCAGCTGAATCTGGGCGAAGGTGGGGTACACCTGGAACAACTCACCAGGCCATGGCGGGATTAGCACACATACAACCATTCACACTCACACTCGCACCTAGGGACAAGTTGGAACAGCCAGTCATCCCACTGTGCATGGTTTTGCACTGTGGGAGGAAACTGGAGTACACTGAGGAAACCTACGTAAGCACAGAGAGAACATGCCATCTCCACAGAGAAACACTCCAAACCCGGGAATCGAACCCGGGACCTTCTTGCTGTGAACGTGCTAACGTTATGCCAGCGTGCCACCATTTTAGCATATTAAAATAATAAAATATTAAATCCCTGGGGTGGCATAGAAGTTAGCATGTTCACCTCACTGCAGGAAGGTCCTGGGTTCGAGTCCCAGGTTTTGCTTGGGTGTTTCAGTGCCGAATTTGCTTGTTCTTCCTGTTTTTGCATGGGTTTCCTCATGGTACTCCTGTTTCCTCCTACAGAACAAAACGCACATTGGACTAACTGGTTGTTCCAAATAGTCCCTAGGTGTGAGTGTGAGTTTGAATGGGTGTCTGGGTGTTTTCCTGTGATGGTCTGGCAAGCTGTTCAGGGTGTACCCCGCCTTCGCCAAGTGTTGCCTGAGATAGGCTCTGGCCTCGGTGCCACCGCAATAGGATTAAACGGTTCGGCAAGCGAGTGAGTAATCAGCTTGCTGTACATCATCATGTGTTTGTTGATATTTTATTTTATCACGTGTGCATGTTTCGAGGCTCAGGTCAGCAGAGCCCAAATCATCCCAAAGTGCGTTTTGAAGTGTGGTTCTTTATGCCAGTTTTTCCACAGGCTGAAGCTAATGAGATGGGTATGCAGAACTTGGGTAGGTTTCTTTTTTGATAGCAATTAGAGCTTGCAGTCAGAACACCAGCTGGAAACTAGGATGCTGCACTCTGTGAGTGAGTGTGTGTGTGTGTGTGTGTGTGTGTGTGTGTCTGTGTGTGTTATTGGCCCCCGGATTCACACTCTGAGTGAAGGGCGACAGTTGCCGTTCAAAAACAGATGGCGAATTCAAGGCTCGTTGGCAAGCAGCAGTACCCCCACCCCACCCCCCCATCACTAACATCTCTGCTAATGAGTTAATTAGCTATGTAAATTGACAAATCAGCATGCGGATATTGTGATTTAGTCCAAAAGCCCACCTTAATGAAAGAGAGTAATTACAGAGTGCAGAGGAGGAGTGGGAGCTCAGCGACCTGTGCGTGAGGCTTCGAAGACCGACAGAAGACACGGTGAGAGTATGCAGGAGAGCAGGAGGGAAAAACGAGACGGCGGTTTATCACGGCTAGTGATTCGATTAAGAATGATTTCACAGTGCTTTTGTAAACGAGTGTTTTCTGCATATCTGATAGCACTAGTGTAGTGCCCAACCGAAAAACTGTATTTAGCAGATTAGAAAGATTCATCACCTTCTGACCAATCAGAGTCAAGAATTCAGCAGGAACAAGTATTAAAGCCTGTCTACTGAAAGTGTAGCTAAGGATGCTAATATCTTATCAGCAGGCATCAAAATACAGTCATAAAGAAAATGCAAAAGGCAGAGTAGGGTTTTTTTCTGTTTGTTGTTTGTTTGTTTTTTATATTTTAAGGAAGACTGATGATTTGGATCAAATTATGGATCCAGGAATTTTTAAAAGATTTTTTAACACTATAAGAGTTTACATGTGGGGGATTGCTGGGATTGGGGAGGCACCATGGTTAGCACGTCTACCTCATAGTAAGAAGGTCGTGGGTTTGAGTCCTGGGCTCGGGCGTTTCTGCGTGGAGTTTGCTTGTCCTCCCCATGCTTGCGTGGGTTTCCTCCGGGTACTCTGGTTTCCTCTCACAATCCTCAGATCCAAAGTATCCACTTAATTCTTAATGAATTTTATTAAAAGCTTTCAAAAAAGAACTCATGAACTAACCCTGCCTCTGTCGTGGTATAATTGGCAGGACGTGATGGTAGTTGGCGAGCCCACTTTGATGGGCGGCGAGTTTGGCGATGAGGACGAGCGACTGATCACGCGGCTGGAGAACACGCAGTACGACGCCACCAACGGCCTCGACGACGACGACGACTTCACCAGCTCGCCCGCGCTCAACAACAGCAGCCCCTGGGCTAAAGCGCCGCCGCCGGTCCAGGACACCAAAACGGAGAGCACGGCATCACAAGCCTCGCAGTAACCCAACACAGATGTATCTTTCTCTCACCTTCACTTTCTTTCTCTCTCTGACTTCTACTTTTAACCCTGATGACCCAATTCCCATCCCAGTGGCGTCCGTGGCGTCCGTTTTAGTTTTTTTTTTTTCACCCCAGACTTCGATGTGTCTAGCGATACACAGCACTGAGGAGCTGAACAGAGAAATGGATATTTTCAGCAGCAACAGCGAAGGGGAAGAAAATGATGAAGAAGAGACTGATGCGTGTGATGTTCAGCTGATAAACTATAGGTGGTCACTGAGGTAGCAATACATGTCCATGGCAACTCCTGTCTGGACAACAACCAATCAGTGAAGAGATTTGCATTAATTCAAATTCCTTTTGATAATTTTGCGCATATTTTTCTCCCAAACATCACAAACTGGCTAAGTCCTAAATCACATGCTAGTGCGCGGTTTAGGCCACACCCACCGCTTCTGAAAAAGTCGGACATTACTGAGGAAAGGACAAGTTTCTCAAGCTGTATAATTTACACCTGCAATTTAACCCGAAAGCTGTTTTGTTTTCCGGGTCTAAATGTGTAATTTTTAAGGATTTGTGAATATTCTGTGATTTCCTTGTACAAGTACTGATCGAAGGCACATATGACAAACATATTCCCTCTTTATCCCTTTAAGAAACCTTTTGCCAGACTGGACTGTAACTTGTTGCTGCATGATATTTCAAAATCTGTAAACCATTTTTTTATTACAATTATTATTATTATCATTATTATTATTATTATTCCTCAATCTGAGGCCATGTGTTCTGTTTATCGGTTCAGAAACACCTACAGCAGGGATGTCCAGTCTTATCCGCAAAGGCGCTGGTGTGAGTGCAAGTTTTCACTTCAACCAAGCAGTATACATACTTACCACCTGTTTCGATCACTGATCTAAAAAAAAAAAACAAGAGAGACTAGTGTTTCAGTTTTGAAGCTGGGTGGCAGCCATCTTGGTGAGACCACCTCGCAGTTAAGATCTCAGAATGGAGCCATTAAATCCAACACAGCTTGAAAACCCTGAAAATTGTACTGCTGACGGCCAGCTGGATATCCTCAATTCATATAACTTTACCAATAACTTTACTGATATTTGTTATTAGTTGGGAAAAAAAGCTCTGCGTAGCTGAAATTTGGCCTCAAAAATGTTTTTAAATGATACGTACACCTTGAATGTAATTATTTCCATCCTTGCCATCTTTTCATGCTATCTGAGTATAATGTTTAACAGTAAAGTGGTCCCTCCAAGATGGCTGCCACCGGCTTCAAAATTGAAATACGAACATGCAGTCTAGCCTCCTTTTTTTTTAGATCAGCGATTGAATCAGGTAGAAGGTGTGGCTACTGCTGGGTTGAAATTAAAACCTGCACCCACACTGACCCTTTGCCGATAAGATTGGACATCCCTGATGTACAGGGTCGTTCCTCTGTACATATGGACGCCATGCGCATTGGTGCAGCCCATCGAAGACCACCGATCCTCATCCATGATGGCAGCTCTTCTGATTGACCTTCAGTTGACACTGTTGTTTCTTTTTTTTCCCCTCTCTCTCTCTCTCTCTCTCTCTTTCTCACTAATGTGTACTTGAACGAGAAAATGAAGAATGCTAATCGCTAATTTGAGGTTTGCTAAGCCATGCACAGGACACGGATATACTCTTACTGGCTATTTTATAATAGAAATAGTTCCATCATCCTCTACACCTGCACATTCTTGCACTTATCCGATAGAGAAGCTGTAGTAGCTTCAATAGTCACTCTTTACAGCCGTGTTGAGCAGAAAAGCATCCCAAAATCTTTGTCTTTCTTGCAAGCTTCACCAGTCCAGTCTTGTTATGCCTGTGCCCACTGTAGTGTCAGATTCCTGTTTATTAGGACTGACGAGAGTAGAATTGGATGCGGTGTTCAATTGTTGGAGGTTATCCGCCTCAGGTTTGGACATGTGTTTTCTGGGGTGCTCGTCTGCTCAGCGTGGTTCTTATTTAAGATACCGTAACCTTCCTGTCACCTCAAACCCCTCTGGCCATGTCGAACGCCACATAAACAAGCCAGTTCCTCCTGCAGAAGTGGCCAGGTGTAGCGGCTTTCCCGCTAAATTGTCCAGTGAGGGTAGTTTTGTGTAACTGAAATGAATATACATTGAAATGACCTTGATGATGATGATGATGATGATGATGATGGACGATGATATAACCCCAACCAAAACATCTATTTTTGGTCTATTCATTTGTGCTTTAATAGTTTTTATGGCTGCTTATATATTTTTTTTGTCCCCTCCAAAGATCTCTCTGTATTTCCAGTTCCAACACAGTGGAGTTCTCGAGCTCCGATCTTGTATTATTAGAACTCTGCACTGTTTGTATAATATTAAGCAGAGGTGTTTTCGTGTCCTATCCAAAGTCTTGTATGTATGCTTTGCGATTTTGTGTGCCAATAAAATGTGGTTAGGCCTACAGGATGCTCTTATCTTCTTGATTTTTTAATTTTTATTTTTTTGCGGTGGGGTGGGGGGTGCCATGTGTGTTGCTAATTAAAGCTTAAGTAAACTAGAGAATAAAAATAAAGGGAAGAGTGTTTCTGTTTTGCAGCTCAGGGCTCCTCGGGTTCGGTGCGTATTGATTCGGAGTGTATTGGCCATGCGACAGTGCCAATAGCTGTAAATGTGTACAACCCTGACTTTGTAAACTTTGGGAGAAAGTTCCAAAGTCCCCCCCGCCAACAGCACTGTACACTAAGAACCAGCATTTCCACTCAAAATAGTCGATAGGTCCTGGGAAAGGCTCATGCACAATTTTTATATTTATTTACTATATTTGTGCAAACTTCACCAAGAATATTTGGCACCAAGAACTGTATATGTACGTCGTATAGTACATTACCACAAAAGCGTTCGTCTATCCATTCATTCATTCATTAAACCACTTTATCCTACTAGACTGGAGCATCATGGACAACACTGGCAGCTTGCGGTTCCATCACAGGGCCAATACACACCATGATTTACACTCACACTCACAGATAGGGGCAATCTGGACCAGCCGATTAGCCTATATGTCTTTGGACTGTCGGGGGGAACTGGAGTACCCGTAAAAACAAGCACAAGGAGAACCTACAAAGTCCAAAGAGAAACACCCTCACCGACTCAAACAAAGGACCCTCCTGCTGTGCCGCGGACGTGCTGACCACTACGCCATCATGCCACCACCGCAAAACATTAATACAGCATTTCATGCATGTTTGCTGGGAAGGATTCATTTTATTTGCATATAGTCTGATTTTTTTTTGGTTTTATCTGTTACCTGTATGGATTTTAAAGGCTTGTTAATATGCTGGTGTGTTTAACTGTGTTAGAATGTGCGGTAGTAAATTACAACTAATCCTCTTGCGCCATCTGGTGGTCGTTTCTACTTTTGCATATTGGTTAAATATGCATGTATTTTTAATTTTGTTTTTATCTTATACTTAATGGAATGCTTACATTTAATATAAGCTATAAAACTATAAAAGCAGATAATAAAACACCACCACTCTATCTTATTATTCGGTTGCTTTTTTTTTTATTTTAATTTTTAAAATTGGTTCTTTGGGTTCTAATCAGTTAAACACTTAGTTGTTTACTTCATATATGACGTAACACAGTATTAGCCACCCGTATTCCGGGGTATCTCGCTTCCTGCGCTGTGATTGGTCAGCATCACACCGCCTCCTGAGCTCTGATTGGCTAAAACATTGCCTTCGTCACCGTCTGTGAGGTAAATCGTTATTTTATACCACAGACCAATTACATGGTAGACCGTGCAACGAGTGAATTTCGGCGCCATCTTGGGACCTTACAAGTCGAGTGCCAGCATACAGTATACATACAGTGTCAACCTGGCTTGGGTTTTTTTTTTCTTTTCTTTCCTTTTTTTTCTTTTTTGTGAAAATTTCATGCTTTCAAAGAATATTTTGACCCATTTCTTGCACGAAGGTAGGTCTAAGCAACTTGAGAATCACAAAAACCTATAGGAATACATATTATATAGAAATAACAAAATTGAATTTAAACATACACTGATCTACAATTTTAATAAAGTAGTAGTTTAAAAATGTGTTAGTTATCTTGATTGGATTATTATGATGTATTGTTTAAAAAGTACTTGACTGACGTTTTGATATGGGCGATAATATAAGTAGAAAAGAAACCCATAATAATTATAATTATAATATAATTTATAATTTAATCTTAAGTAATTAGTTTATTCCATCAATTATGGTAAATAAGGTATATTTACTGTTGAGATCTCAATTTTAATATAATTAAAATAATTGATAACAGCTGAAAATGTATCAACGTGATAATGTAATTTTGTTAAAAACTTTTTAAAAAAGAAAATATTAAATGATAAAAAAAAATTAATTAATATCATTTCAATTAAAAACATACTTGGTGTATTTTACTTAGTGCTTTGAAGTCAACTGTAAGTACATCGTTTCTAACTTTATACAATTCATTTCAGTGGTGCTAAAACTACTAGTTTGTTAAAAACAGTTACATTTCAATTAAATTCAAAATATCCCTTAGCAAAAAGTAGTTCATTCAACAAGTATACTAATTTTATACTAAAACTGACACAATATACTTGAAGTTTACTTATTATATACTATGTTTTATGTATT
>JAOUQZ010000001.1:26111118-26124802 GCA_028564935.1 Neosilurus hyrtlii
CTTCAGTCACTGCACAAAGCCTTGGAGTAACCATGGACAATTGCCTGTCCTTCTCTTCTCATATCACTAATCTTTCTCTATTATGTCGATTCCTCCTCCTTAACATCCGAAGGAGTTGTCCATTTCTTTCCACCAAGGCCACTCAGGTACTTGTTCAGTCCCTTGTCATCTCAAGACTAGACTACTGCAACTCACTCCTGGCAGGACTTTGAGCGAAATTCGACCTCTGCAGCAGATCAAGAATGCAGCTGCAAGGCTTGTTTTCAACCTTCTGAAATTTTCCCACACCACTCCACTACTGTGGTCTCTCCATTGACTTCCTGTAGCTGCTTGCATTTGATTTAAAACAGTCAAGGCCAAAAATGGACCGGCACCCTCCTGCACCAAAGCACTTATCACACCCCGCACTGCACTGCGTTCTCTCAGATCCTCTAGCACTGCTAGACTGGTCCCTCCTTCTACCAATGGACAAGGGGGAAATGCCTCTAAACTCCTCTCTGTTTTGGCTTCAAGGTGGTGGAATGAACTTCCTGTGGCTGTCCAGACAGCTGAGTCACTGGGTGTCTTCAAACGATAGCCGAAATCCTACCTTTTTCGTCATTACTTAGACACACACACACACGCACACACAAAAAAGTAATAATAATAAAAAAACTGCACACACAACACCTACCCACTGAGTTTTTGACTGACATTATACTTAGTCTGTGTCCTGACAAACCAGTATAAGAATATATTCACTGATAGTGACTTTAAAGGACTTCTGTAAGTCGCTCTGGAATGGAGCATCTGCTAAATACTGTAAATGTAAGTGTAAATGCCCTTGCAATTAAAGAGGGCCATCATTATCAGACAGAACAAAAAGAAATTTAGAGTGGCTAAATCTACACTGTTACATATGTAAGAAGGAGAAATACACTGCAAACTCTGCAGCACCAAAAGACCTGGAAGACTATGGAAGGCAGCCAAACTGGATGATCATAGCATTCTTTCTTTGGTGAAGAAAACTTCGTTCACAACATCCAGTCCATTTAAGAACACTCATGAGAAGGTTGGCTTATGATCGTCAAAATCTACACTCAAGAGACACCTTCATACAGAGAGTTAATCTCAAGATATAAACCACTTGTTACACTCAAGAAAGCCTGATTGGAGTTTCCACATTGTCTGTCAAATATGATGGACATAAGCATGTATGGCTGCTAGTGGAAATGGGTCACTGGTGTTTGTTCATGATATAAGTTCTGATAGAAAAAGCAGGAAAAATTCAGAACTGTATAGACCTATACTTTCTGCCTCTTTGGTGCAAAACTTTGGCTTCCTAAGCCAAAGGAATGTAACATTAAAAAAAAAAAAATACGCAACTGAAGGCAGGAAAGACCTGGCAAGCGTCTTAAGGAAGAAAACAACCTTTAGGTGATATCGAATTGCATTTGGGACTGTGAAAATGGCGAGACTCTTTATTAAACCCAATAAATTTAAAATGAAAGTCTGCCTGCATTTCTGTCACATCCTTAGTTCTTATTTTCAAATTTATTGTTCATGTTAAAATTACAGTATTTGAATCAGAATTTGAATGGAAATTTTTGAAGGACTTTTACTTCCCTAAGTATGACAGCACACTAATGATGGTTTGCTGTTGATTTTTGACCTGCAGACATTAAGGAACGCTTCACTAACTGCATCCTTCTGCTGATTGTGTGTCTGAGGAACATGGAGCAGTTCTCCTGGAACTTAGGTCTGGACCACCCTTACACAATAGTCTCAGATTCAGAATGCTATAAATTTATAAACATTCAGAATGCTATAAATAAATAAGTCTTCCCTTTGTTTTCCGACTATGGTCTGAAGCAATAGCAGGAAAGGTTAACACTTTTAGGCGTTTGCTTTTCTCCGCCTTTCACTATCTAAATTCCGTGCTCATTTGTGTCACCTGTTTTGTTAGATTGTTATCTGTTTAACAAGTTCATGCAGCAGAGGGTCCTGGGTTCGAGTTCCGAGTTCGGCGAGGACATTTCTGTGTGGAGTTTGTATGTTCTCCCCATGTTTGAATGGGTTTCCACTGGGTACCCCGGTTTCCTCCCACAGTTCAAAAACATGCAGATTAGGCTATTTAGCTGTTCCAGATTGCCCCAGGTGTCAGTGCGAATGGTTGCGTGTGTGTCTTGGCCCTGTGATGGCTGGGTAGACCATGAAAAGCTTGCCAGTCCTTCACCCAGTATTGGCTGAGATAGGCTCCAGCTTCCCTGCGACCCTTGGGTGATTAAGCAGTTTGGCAAATGAAAAAATGTTACGTGATCCTATTCAGGTTTGGTATTGTTTTGCTCGGCGAAAGTTTGTCTGCCTACCTGAGATGGATTGTGTGGGTTTTTTTTATCCTGTTCAAGTCTGATTGGTGGTGTATGAGCCTCTTTTTTTTGTGGGTGATTCAGTTTTGTAAATAATAAATCTGTAATACTGTTGGTGATGTAGCAGCCTTATTGAGGTTACTGTGGTGGCGTGGTCATGGGGCAACCATGCAAGTCATGTTCTATACCTATAGGTCTTTGCTCAGGAGCTTCGCTGACATTAAAGGATCTTTTAAAAACTCATTTTTTTATCGTTCTTATGCTGAAAGTGTTCTGCTGGGAGAATTTTTTTTTTAATTTTTATGCTACTTCCAATAATGATAATGTGTACTCACATTCACTCTGCTCAAAATTATATTGATCTTATTTTTTTCCTCAGATCACCTGTGGATGCTGGTTCCAGTTGTTTTGATAGTGGTGGCATCTGAGGCAGCTGTGGACATTGTAAAGCATGCGTTTATCACCAAATTCAATGACCTCACTGCAGACGTAAGAGAAGCTTCAATCTCTAGACGTGTTATCCCATAGGGACTTTTCAGACAAAGTCCATAACATACAATTCCTTCCATCAATATATAGAACATCTGTGATGTAAAAAAATCACTAAACGTATGAGGGATTCACAGTTGACTGTTTTGCATTGGGTTGCATATACGATAACTGGCAACGAGTCTAACAAGAATGTCCTGAAATTATGTGCTAAATAATAAGGTTTTAATAAATCACAATTTTGTGCAAGACTATGACTATCAATCTGGAGATGCCACGCCCCTCTTTGCGCAAGCGCAATCTCGTTTACGCTAAAAATGGCATCATAACAAATACAAGGCGATTGCTGGTTCTGAGCAGAAAAAGAGTTTTAAAAAAAAGCCATAAAATCAGGCAGAATTGCTCCAAACCTACGAGAATCATTATCAGAATTTATCAGTAAGTTAGATTCCATTATCGATACGAGCTGTCATGGTCCAATCGAGCAATTACTCGATTGTTTTAGTTACAAGCCTAGCAAATATAGAAAATCTTTATTAGTCCCCTTTGTGAGGTCATGTAGAGTCTGATCCAGTAACTAATAAGTAATATGTGTGATTAATACCAGAACAGATTCCCCCCATGAGAGAACAATAGAATTGCTGAACTACAGCCAGGATTTCAGTCAACGAAATTCAATTTTAACGAAATTTCAGGATTTCAGAAGGCCACAATCCTAGAGTTGATAAACGCCACTGTGTGTCTGTGATTTAATTCTGAACCCTTGGAAAAAATACACTTGAATCAAATGTTTATTGGTGAGATTTGTGATAAAGATAATGTTATGGCTGGAGAGCACTGAGTAGATTGTCTTAAATTAAATTAGATTAGATTAAATCTGTTCATGTTTAATTTTCCCTGTTGTATGTGTGTGTGTGTGTGTGTGTGTGTGTGTGTGTGTGTGTGTGTGGTGTGTTTTTAGGTGTACAGCGAGTACAAAGCCAGCTTGGCCTTTGAGCTCGTAAGCAGCCGGCAGCAGTATGTGAGTATTTGTTTGCACTGATGCCAAATCATTTTACTGCTGATTGTGTTGGTATGTTTACGCCATTGTCTCTGATGTTTGTGGTTTTCTTTAAACAGGCGTACACAGACTACAGTGACTCGGTGGCCAGGAGAATGGGCTTCATCCCTCTGCCTCTGGCTGTTCTGGTGAGACGCTGCATTTCAGATTTCAATACTATTAAAGGAAGGGTGAGAATTTGTCTCCTGTCAGTCAGTGCAATTTGAGGTTTTTTTGTGTTAGTGTCTTGTATGAGGAAGAGGGCAGAGGGTGGTATTTTTTTAACATTTTTATTTATAAATATAATTAAGACTGATAGTAACCATCAATAGACAGTTAGCTTCAGCTAGCTTGAGTAATCTATTGGTTCATCGTTGCGCTGTTGTCCAAATGTAATGCGTGATTCTCCAGTCTCAGTAGTCTGTGTCTCTCTGTCAGCTGATCCGAGTGGTGATGAGCTCGATAAAGATTCAGGGAGCGCTGGCTTCTGTCAGTCTGCTGCTCTTCTACTTGGGGTAATTTGCTGTAGAGTACACTTAGAGAAAGCTAATTTAATGTGTGCAAAGTGCTGATATATTTACACGTTTTATTTGGGCAGAATGATCACGCTGAAAGTGTTGAACAGTATCATACTGCTGGGAAAATCCTGTCACTATGTTAAAGAAGCCAATATGGAAGGAAAGCTGTTTGCTAAACCCACAACTCCAGCTCCGAAAAAGACCCCCAGAACACCCAGTTGTGCCAAATCTCCCCCTCCGTCAGGTAACACTCCTGTGTGCTTCATCATTCAGCACCGCTTTGTCCAGCATCTGTCACTGATGTTGGGTATATTCTTTCTTTCTGTCTTTCTCTCTCTCTCTAGATAAGCCAAAAGCCCAGAATCTGACCCCCTCCATCACCAAGCAACCCACACCAGCTCCTCAAGTCCTCTTCCCCCCAGCTCCCAGCCCAGTCACCATGGAGACCAGCGAGCCTGTGCCAGATAGTCCCTCTAAAGCAGAAGAGGACAGCAGCGAGACTCCTCCCGGCACCGAGCTGAAACACAGAGCGCCGAAGAAAGACCTGCTGGAGATTGAGCGCTTCACACTGTGTGGAAACCGTATACTTTAAGTGACTCAGCTTCAGCTCAGAGACGAGACCCGAACACATCGCTCGTCAATGGGGGTGACGAGATACTCAGGCTGCGATTGAGATTCAGCCAGAGAAAATGTAACGAACATTCCAGTGATGGAGAATCTGCTATCCGTGGCAGGCTGGAAGAGTCTTATGACTGAGTTCTGAAATGAAAGGGGGAAGGGGGTCGGGGGTCAGTCCGGCGTCCTTTCCTGGTTTTATACTTGAATAGAATAGAGAGATGCAGCATTTCAGCCTCTGTGCTGTGTGTTTTTTTTTTTTTTTTTAAAAAGACATACCATACAAGAGAGAGGATGAATTTAAATGTTCTAATTAGATATAAATAGTAATAAACTATCCGAGCTATAGACCTAATAAACAGGCAACCCAGCGCTGATATCTATATCCAAGGGTCCAAGACAGAAATGGTTTACATCACTGTATACTATAATAGAAGGTTTAATCTTCCAAAGTAAAACCTCTGCTTTAATAGACTTACAGATTACAAAAAGTATAAAAATGCATAAAATAACACCAACTTTGGGTATTTTAATATGTTTTGATATAATAGCATCTCAAAGTATTTATTCTGCATATTTATTCCACAGCAATATTCCAGAATGCTGCATTGTATGTTTTTGGTTTAGGTACAGTTACATTTCAAAATGTGGAATAGATGTTAACGGTGAATATGTTACCGCTTGTGTTTAAGCAGCTAGAAATGATAGTTTTAATCATTTACATACTACACCCTCCTTTAAAAGACTAAATTACAAAAAAAACCTGATGATCCCTAGTGAGAAAATGTAAAAGGTTCAGCTTAGACGCTAGACTCTTTCCAAAAACACCCTGACACTCAACTCCTTCCATAAAGTTCCTGACTCTGTAGGCTCCTCCCATAAACCTCCTGACACTCAAGACTCTTCCCATTAACTCCCAGACACTTTAAATTCCTCCCATAAACTTCCAGACACTGTAAACACTTCCTAAAAACTTCCCACACTGTATACCACCATACAAGACTCTGTGAATGAGCCGTCACTATGGAAACAGTGTTCAATTACATGGAGAATAGAAGCCTGGTGCTTTAAATCACGACCTGCCAATTAAATACATAAATTCAGCCATGCTGTGGTATAAAGAATTAAAACAAACATAGTTTGTTACAGGAGTATAACGGGTGTAATAAATAAATAAATAAATATTGAAAAAGGAAAGAGAAAAAGCAGTTATAAATCCTGATTAAAGAAAACAGCTGTATCAGAAAACTTGTCTATGAAAATAATTTCCTTTTTTTTTAACTAATAAAAACTAAAACATTTTTGTTTTGTGCCCATAAATACACCATGTTGCTTGTTTATGGAGTATATTGATACAGTAATAAACTGTCCTCAGTATAATTCATGAGGCAGGGTTTAGTACACGTTATTATTAGGTGTCTTTAAACAGTGACTAAATTAATTCTTGTGATTCTGGCTTGTTGCTGGTCACATGGCTGGAAAAGGTTCTGAGTGAGCGTTCCGTACTTCGCACATCCTTTCACATTCCATATCTACTCTTTCTCTCATCTTCTTGTCTTTCTTTAGCTGCTTTTTAATTTCATTCTGACATTCATTGAAGTGTATGGTTTACCTTCTTGTGCCAAATTTTTCATGGTTTGGTTTAAAAAAAAAAAATCCACCAGGATCAGTCTTACCCATGTTTACACCATATTGTTCAAGAAAAAAATCCACCCTGAATGATTTGAATAACTGGCGGCACGGTGGTGTAGTGGTTAGCACATTCACCTAACAGCAAAGAGGTCCTTTTTCCTCTGGGTACTCTGGTTTCCTCTCACAGTCCAAAAACATGCACGTTAGGCTAATTGGCTGTTCCAGGTTGCTTCTAGGTGTGAGTGTGATTGTGAATGGTTGTGTGTGTTGGTTCTGTGATGGACTGAGCAAGGCTCCAGCCTCCCTTTGACCATCAAATGGATGGATGCATGAATGTAATCTTCAGCAGTGTTTGAGGTCCATTTATTGATTTGCGTGGATACTGGAGCCTATCCCAGCTGACACTGGGCGAACGTGGCGTACACACTGAACAGCTTTCCAGACCATCGAAGAACCAACACACACAACCATTCACATTCACACCTAGGGGCAACTTGGAACAGCCAGTTAGTCTAATATGCAATGTCTTTGGGACTGAAGGGAGAAACTGGAGAACCCAGAGGAAATTCACACAAGCAGTGGGAGAACACGCAAACTCCACAAAGAAACACCCTTACCGAGCCCGGGATTTGAACCCAGGACCTTCGTGCTGTGACGCAGATGCGCTAACCAGATTTAGTTAAAAGATTTTTAAGTTTTAGGTTTTTTTTTTTTTTATATTTAAACATTTTTCTTTATAAACTAAACTATATCCTCCATTACCCAGAATGCACAGTGGCAATATCAGCACTACCTGATTGTGCTGTGTATGTAAATTCATCTCTATCTTAAAAGCATGATGCAGTGGCGCTTTAATAAAGTAGTCACCAATCTTTTCAGCTTTGAATTTTTACATTGATACCACCAATGCCCTTAACCGTTAACCAGATGACTGGAGTCTTTGCCAGAACTCGGCTGCAATGCATTTTGGGACTTTGAGTCAAATATTTGCACTAACATCTATCTCTTATCTTTCACCATTGGAGGTGCGTTAGAGATTATAAAAAAATTGTGATCCAGAGTCACTATTACAACATGAACATGTTTCAGGGTGGAGTTTTTCTTGAAAGTCCCCAGATGTTAGAACACATCGAAACCAGCCGAGAAAACGAGTTGCACTGATTTACCACAGTGTCTTAGACATGTCTCTTAGAGGGTGATCACACTAGAAATGCAATAGAAAAGTGACTGACGCAAGTGTATTTTTTGCGCTTTTTTTGTTTGTTTGTTCTGGAACAGCCAATTAGCCTAATTTGCGTCAAGATGTTTTGCGATTCCATATGCAAGCTAATATTTTGTGGCTTAAATACATATATCGCACGAAGGTCACAAGAAAGCTGTGCAGCAATTTGTGATTTGTTCGCTTTTTGTTCTCAAACCATTCACTTTTTATTTGTGTGTTATCGCGAATAAAATACGAATTATGACAAAATATATGGAATATGTCGGGTGCCAGCAAGTCATAAACTTTTCGCATGAAAGTCTCTAACTTGTCACTTTACTTTTTCAATAAAAAAGCAACTTTACGACCTTCCCGTGACATGTTGGGATAGTTTGAGAAGAGTTTGAGACTCTTCCGCGTCAGAGCCTCATTTTGTAACATTCGCAGAAATTTCAAACATGTTTGAAATTTTTTGCGATGAGTTCAAGAACCAGGTGACCAAAATGCGATGCTGCGAATGCCACAAGACAAATTTGAGAACATTTTGAGAATGAAAAGTGACAGCCACGATTGCCGCTGATATGCTTTTCTATCGCACCTCTAGTGTGATCACCGCTAACTGTTTACCATGAGCATGACCTGCACTCTGCTGTTTACATCACTCACTCCGAGAATGAGTACAAGTCTTCCAACTCTCCCTCGGTCATTGTGAGGTTTTTCTTTCTTTGTCGTCTTTATCGTCTCCATCCTCACTGGTCCAGTTCAGTACAGCTCATCATTCCCTTCAGCAATAAAATGAGACTAATGAAGAACTCTTGTATATAATATAGTACACAAATCTAGTGCTGATAATTTATTGAGCTTTTTGCACGTTCAACATCTTATTTCAGGGAGGAATTCGTGTTTTGTTTGTTTGTCCTGCATTAAAACGGAAGCACACTTTGCACGTCTGGCTCATAAATAAACATTCCTAAAAGTATTAATGCTGATTTTTATTCGTGTCATCACGAGCAGAGTGTTGAGAGTTCAGGTCGGGGCTGCTGATCATATACTCACTCAGTGTTTTCATACTAAAATGTTTTTGTTTTGTTTAAAAAAAAAAAAAAAAAAACATTATACCAACAATGCAGGGACGTGTTTAATTAATAAATTCATGTGTGTATGTTTTTGGAATGATTATTAAAGTTGCTTTATGTCATGATGTGGAACTTTTTCTCTTTTCTTTCTGGTTTTGTCTAAGAAGAAAAGCAGAGTATTTTCATCCGAGATGATGTGTTTTATAAGTAAGGATAATATGAGACTGGTTTAATTCATCAAAAAGTCTTACACCACCTCACCCACCCACTCATTTGCCCAACCGTTTAATCCTACTAGGGTCGTGGGGAGGCTGGAGCCTGTCTCAGCCAACACAGGGTGAAGGCAGGGTACACCCACAACAGCTTGCTTGATCATAGCACGTCTAACACACATACAACCATTCACACTCACTCACACCTAGGGGCAATTTGGAACAGCCAATTAGCTTAATGTGCATGTCTCTGACCTGTGGGAGGAAACTGGAGTACCCGGAAGAGAATATGCAAACTACACAGCAATACTTGAACCCAGGTCTTTCCTGCTGTGAGGCGGACATGCTAAGCACCACGCCCACTGTGCCACCCACCCACCCAGAATGCATTTTATAGAAGTCGAAAGTTTCCCAGATTAATCACTAATTCATTAGTAGCATGATGTCTCATAATTAAACAGTAGCCTCTGAAGAATTCCGTCAGAAAATAACAAGGGGGATAAAGGAAAGAGGGTACTGAAGTTATGACAAATGTAGCACTCTTGTGAGAAAAGGTTCTCTGATTAAACTCACAGGTGACTTATGGATCATACTTCAATGTGAGGAACCTGAATTAGCTTGTTTATTATAAAGCGATGTTAATACGAATGTTAACGCTACAAACATCCAGCTCATAGGACATGTAAGATGGTGTGTTGTCCCATTGGTCCGACAGCCCTAACCCAACTCAACTGAACTGAGCAGGGTGGCCATCTTGCATGACGAGGGCTGTTGGAACATAGAGTGGATTAGTGCGTCGCTTGCATACACATAGAATGTACCAGAGTGGAGGGCTGACAGTACAAACTAAACCTACGCTTCTATATATTGACTATTCTGACACAGACTCTGGTTATGGAGAGGAAACTAAACAGGCATACTTTTCTCCACTGGAAACCTGCTAGCTTCAGCTAACTGATACCAAAATCATTGACTGCAGCTTTAAAGCCCAGAGCAAGAGTATTGTTCTGCAGAGAGTCTGTGACCTTCAGACTGGATGTGTGTTTAATCCAACTCCAGCCGTCCACGTGCTTTGGTGGGGTTTTAAAAGCTTAATCGCCTTACAGAGAACCCTGACTGTCTCTCTGTTTCACCTCCCTGGGATTCTCTCTCTCTCTCTCTCTCTCTCTCTCTCTCTCTCTCTCTCTCTCTCTCTCTCTGTCGCTCTGTGTGTGTGTGTGTGGCCATGATGCCATTTTACACACTGGTGATGTTTTAGAGCTTTTACATCAGAGTGAATCCTACTTGACCTTTTCAGTTCACAAACTTGTTTATGGTAACCAGTTAAAATGCTGTGAATTAAATCTCACGTGAATCTAGTATGAAATTTCTACAACAATGGAGTTATGTCTAGCTAAGACTTCATTCAAATTCAAATTCAAATTCTAATTTTATTTGTCACATACAAAATATACACAGTACAATATGTAGTGAAATGCTTAGTACAACTGTCCAAAATGTAAAGAAAAACTATCAAAGCAACAAGAAGAAAGGAACAAAAAAAAGGTCAGATAAATATAAAATAATTGTCATGTCATTTTCTGAACCGCTTAATCCTAATTAGGGTCTTAGAAAAACACTCAAGGTTCCCTTTTCATTTAAATTATAAACTGAATTGACAGATTCATTTATTTTTAATTTCATGACCAACTACCTTTAAATATCAGTACTGTCACTCAAAAAGCAAACTATTTAAAATATCCTAATTAGGGTCGCGGGGAGGCTGGCGCCCATCTCAGCCGACTCCGGGCGAGGGCAGAGCAGGGCAGAAACACGCTGACGGCTATGCAGCTACTCTTGACGAAAATCAGCAGTGGTTCTTTTACATTCCTCCCACCATAGACAGTGAGAGACATGGCTGGCATTTGATAACCCAGTTAGCTGCACTGGGGGGACAGCAGTGAGAACCCGTCGATAGTGGGGCTTGAACCTCTGACCTTGGGATCAGTAATCCAGCACCTTAGATTATTAATAATAACGTAAATTCATGAAAAGACCATACATTTAATGCTTGTTTGTTCGCCGTTTTCTCCGAACAGAGCTAATTTCTCATTTCTGGATGAATCCAAGAGTGAGAGCCAAACGTAGCGAGAGCTTCCATATCTCCTGATTCCTTCCAACTTTTTAACATGTGCGTGATGTCACAAGTAAGATGACTGAGGTTTCAAAATGCTCAGTGGTTAAAAAATAAGAAAAGAAAAACAGCATAATCCTGCTCTCTATAATGGACAATGGGTCAAAAATGTCTTGTTCAGTCAGACCACCACGGCTGTTGTTATCCAGCACGGAGAGAGAAGGAGGGAGGGAGAGGCTTACACTACATTCTGTTTCTCACGCTTGTTGCAGAGTATTGATCCTCTCTGCAGCATAAGCCGATAAAAGCAGAAAACTGGTCCGACTCATTTACAGCCTGGATTTTCCATCTGCTGCTCGCACAGCATCTCCCGCTACAGGGATCAGGACTCAGCACAGTAATCGGCACAGCCTGGATTCCTGCACAATATTGACCCACCTTCACCTCCACAGTCATATTGATTATTATATTTCCTTCAGCTGACAGTGGTGCCTCTCACTTGCATTATTTGTAGAGGCATTTACAAGTGCTAAAACTACAGTTGGCGCAAAACTGCAATCAAAAATGTACAGTACTGTAGTAACCCAATATTAATATTCACACTATTTTGAGGTAAGACAGCTATCGTCGAAACTAATGTCCAAACAGTACACTTGTAAATTATGTGGAAATCAGGGCTCAGAGTACAGAGTCCTTGGTAAAGGCAGAGTACACCCCAAACAGACCACTGCAAGGCAACACACCACCATGCCGCCCCTGATGTCCTATGTTCAATGCTTAAAAAGCCGATGTCCTACGTGATATCCATGAAGTTTGGTTTCTAATTTATATACAAGTCCTTTCAAAACCCTAGTAATATTCAGCTATGCTATCCCATTAAGTCCTTAAAAATTAGGGTGGATGCAGTAAGAACAACACAGTTGGAATGCAGTAGAAACCGAAAATGACGTGATATGGACTCCTTCGACGTGGAGGGGTTTACTGGCATGGTACACGCATGGTGCAGTATTTATAAGGACTGGACAGCCGCTGGGAGAACCTGTTAAGCATTCGGTCTGATCTGATTGGCTGGAGTAAGAACAAAGTAAGAATGCATTGGGCTTGGGGGGGGATAACAGTGTGAACCTGGCATGGATGTAGTAAACACGTAGTATGAGACTGGGAGTATGAAAATTAACCTTTTTTAATTCTAAACACGTAAAATTTTCCAGGCACAGTGTGATCTTTGGGCAACACGGTAGTGTATTGGTTGGCACATCCGCCTCACAGCAAGGACCGGGGTTCGAGTCGTGGGCTCAGGCATTTCCGTGTGGAGTTTGCATGTTCTTCGGATGAAGTATGATTAGGAAGTGAAGTGTCATTAGATATCCATAGAATTATAAAAGGCCTCTTGAGTCACCGCCTTTATAGTTGTTATTAAATAATTAATGAGGGTTTGCAAAGCCAACATTAATACCAGACCTGCCATAAAAACAAAGGAAACAGGAACATGCTGTGTAAACTGTAGTTCATAGTTAAAATTTCCCTGCAACAATTAATGCTAATGGGCACCTCTGCATATATTTATGGTAAAGTCTTTAAAAAGAAATCAGTGATTTTGTCATGCAAGAGTGTCTTCCGCTATACTGTGTATAAGGAGCACAGACAAGAGGTTGATTTCTGCTGCCAGGGACATGCATAAGCGCTTTAACACTCGCCAGAGAAAACACAGTGGAACAAAGAAGGGCTATTGTTCCTCGGGAACAGAAGGAAAGCGAGTGTTTGTGCTGAGGAAGCGTCTCTGGAACAAAGCTGCGCTCGACACACGAAAGTGCAACAGGTCCGCTGAGTAAAGCCACGCCGTTATGGAAATGATTCAAGCTGTAACAACTCAAAAGCCTGGTTTAGACCTGGATGCATTTGTAAAGTGCTTTATAATATCTTCTTGAGCAAACAAATCAAACACAAATACACTTACTCGTGATTAAAGTGGCGAGACGAAAGCTTTTAAGATCGGGAGCTCGTTCAAATAGAATATAAACCTGATATCTTATTATCCGAATATGTTAAAATACTTGCAACTGGTGATAACATGACACAGCTTGTCATAACCTTTGTCATAGGCTTTTCACATCAGATACAGTGGGGGGCAGAATACCATACCATTTCTATGTCGTGTATAAAGATTGCCCTCGCCCAGAGTCAGCTGAGATGGGCGCCAGCGACCCCGCGACCCTAATTAGGATTAAGCGGTTCAAAAAATGAATGAATGAATGAATGAATGATCATTCCATATTTACTGATCAGCCATAATATTATGACCATCTAACTGCTCCGCAGCTGGGCAGTCCTATACACAGCAAACTCCAATTCACTGCATGTTCTGAATCCTTTTTTTTTAATATATATATATATATATATATATATATATATATATATATATATATTCATTCATTCATCTT
>JAOUQZ010000001.1:26151970-26169486 GCA_028564935.1 Neosilurus hyrtlii
TAAAAAGGTCTTAAATTGAAAGAAAGTATTTGCGAGCTCGCTGCCATTTTCTCCACGGTCCCTATTCTGCAGAGTTGTCCTCTGGTCATTCAGTAGGTAATGAAAAATGTGGCCCGCTGTGGATGGAATTTGAAATTGTAGCCTGAGGATAACATTCATGACATTTTTCTCAGTTAAAATGCCTTTCTGATGTGCAAAGGCACAGTAAGTCTTGCTGGGGGCAACGCTTTGCTGATGCCGTTGCAAAGAATGCGGTGTAGCTTTTGCACCCAAACATAGCTGTCGTTTCGAGCCCCCCCTCAGAGACATCTGTCAGCGCACGACTAGACTGCTTTCAGCCCCGGTTCGTACACAGTAGGTGGAAGCGGTATGTTTAAACGCAGCGTGAGTAATAAGCATCCGTTTTTACTGCGTAATCGCTTTGATTTTGCTTTGACTTTGTGTCTAAGCTCCTTGTTCTCGGTATCCTCGAAACCACGCGTGGGGAAACAACAGCTGGTGCTATCCGGACTGCCAGGCAGTTGATTCTAATTCCACAGGAAGTTGATGCTACTGCTGGACGTGTAAACGCAGTTGAAGGCACTCTACATGTAGAGTGTGCACTGCGTTCACGTGACCTGCCGTATCGGACATTTTCGACCACAAAAGAACTCGGGAAAACCATAAAACGTCAATTATAATTTTATTTATATATATATATATATATATATATATATATATATATATAAAACACTAGCACCTGTTGTGGTTTGGAGTAAAAAAAAGCCGATCACAGCTCCGAAGTGTGATACCAACGTATTTATGCCAGCTTATTTTTATTTATTTATTATTTTTTTACTTTGGGTTTTCCCGCAGTTTATTCGTGTCCACTTCTCACTCATCAAACATTCGTCCCTATCATACTATCCCTACCAGCCACAGAGAGCTTCAACCAGGGAGGTGACGTCAGATGACTCACAGGGAACCTTAAAAACGTGTTATCCGCCTCTTTGTGTGCTTGAGCTCATGGACGCTCACGATCGGCTAGTGGTGACTGTAATCGCTGGAGGAGTGTGCATGCTATCCCTCCTTCCGGCCAATCATCTTTTATAGGTTGGGATGCCTGTGTTTCGAGCCAGAGGAGGTTATTAGGGCATCTGCTTTGTATATTCTTCACTTGGGAGCCCATGGTGACATATTTTTGCAGGATGTAAGCAGTGGTGTTGATTGCATAGTGTGACTATATTTTATCGCTATACAGTGGGTGTGTTTTGCTTCCAAGAGCAATCAGCAAAACCTGAAGCGTCTTGGTAGAGCTAGTCTAGATAATCGGATATGGAGTCCCTGATAGATTCATTTTGTAATAATTGTGTAATGTAAACCATATATATGTGGTTTCTCAAACATTCCGAATGTTTCTTCAGATTGCCATTAAATGTTATCCGTGGAGGTTTTATTGTTTTGTTTATACTTTTAACATGGAGCCATTTTGTTTTAGGGGTAAAATAGAACCGAAGTTTAAACAATCCCTGACATTCCATTGTGTTTTTATCTATTTGTTGTATTATGTCAGAGAAACACACAGACAAGATGGTTATTTATTTATTTCTCTCTCTCTCTCTCTCTCTCTCTCTCTCTCTCTCTCTCTCTCTCTCTCTCTCTCTCTCTCTCTTTTTTTAATTCTTTTATTTTTAATACCAAGTTTTAGGACTGGTTTATTTGTGTGCTTTCTGACCACATGTTCACACTGTCATGTCAGTAAACATGTTGCGTATATCACTGTCTAAGATATGACTAATGTAATTGTCCTGAAGTAGCTCTTGCATATAAGTGTAAATGATGTATATAATCCCCTTAATGTTATAACCATTAGCAGCTTCTTTAGTTACCGTGTGATGAGAACCAAATGGTCAGGTGATCACTAGGATCATGGGATTTCCATTTCTGTAAATCTTTTGAGACAGAGCGTTGGTGATTTTTAGTTCAGTCTATCTAATTACACAACCTAAAAAGGGTCCACCTGACCTATTCAGTTTCGGGAACTGAAGCTCGGAGCTTTTGGAGCTAGCGGTGTAGTCGGTGCATTGAATTCCGTCAGTACCTCCCTTCGTAATCCCAGCCAGTCACCCTCAGAGCTAGACTCAAGCTTGGTCATGCTGATGAGAGCTGATGATCTGTTGCTGGGCCCCATTCTCAGGACCAGTGCTGGATAGTCAGTGACAGTGCTGTGTTATTGCAGGCATGCTTTTGTTCGTGCTACATTAAAGTGATGCATGTCTGTGCGCCAAGCCTTAAAACATCCATTTGCTGTGAATTAATTTACTCCAAAAAAGCTCAGCTTCCTGTTCTCACCTTGGCCTGAATGTTTTATGGGAACTGGAAACTTGATTAAAGCCAGACAGACACTTCAAGAGCAAAGACACTTTGGAGTCTGAAGCCTGGCGAGTTTCCAGCAGCGCATTCGCATTGCATGCGGCTAGCTCTCATCGTTTACGTTTAATTGATGGATTGTAACACCGCTCTGACATTACATGGTGAGGGAATAAAATTTTTTTGTTTGTTTTTGTTTTTTGTTTTTAAGCTGTATAACTTGGATTTTTTGAAGTAGAGTGTAGTTTTTACATTCATGTTGGCTAGATATGGGCTGGATCTTTTATAATGCAATAAGACAGAGCCTTACAACAGACATCCATTATAATAGATCATTTTAAAATGCTGTCTGATGTCTTTTTGGTGTGTATTATGTTTCTAATTATATACCCATCAACCGGATCCCATTCTTTAGTTCATAGCACTAGCCGCCAACACTAACAATCAGCATTTTAAGATTTTAGTAGCTGTAGTGAGGATTACTGTGACTGAAAATAAACTTAAAAATGACTGGAAAATTCAGTCAGTAAACAATAAACATGTGTACATATGCACTGAATATGTTAATTTGCTAAGCACTGAAAAGGCAAGAAAAAATGATTATTTATGTGAATAGATCTCAATGAAGTGTAATGAAGGTGAGGTGTATGTCACCGAACTGGATTTCCATCCAAATAACTTTATGGTATATACTACATGGGAACATAAGCAAAAAAAGTACATTATAACAAGATTTTTGTTGTTTATTTAAAAATTTAATTATACTTATCATAGACACTTGTGCTCCGACGGCGCGTGTGAGCAAATGCAGATATGTATAATGGTGTCGCTTATTATCTGTTTATAATAAAGGTGTAACAGTGTCCCTGTCCCTTATTATCTTATATGTATATATGTGTGTGTGTGTGTGTGTGTGTGTGTGTGTATGTATATATGTGTGTGTGTGTGTGTGTGTGTGTGTGTATAGAGTATGTGCTACACAAAAACACAAAGAAAAGCAGAAATTAGATTTTTATAGTTTCTGTTTATACATTTTTGACCAATACAGAAGCAGGTCAGATGAGCTCTGAGCATTTTGAACAAAAATACCAAAATAGCAGACCAGACAGATCACGCTGTTCCTATGTGGTATATACTAATACTGCTTAATCGAGAAAATTAAGCAATAATGTACTTGAGGATTAAGAGTCTGCTGTAAGTTAAATTCCTATCAAAACACACAATAAAAGTGTTAAATCAGTTATCATCAATAACTATCAATATGTTGTGTTGACTTCGCCGAATTGGGATTTTTATTTGCCATAATTGACCAATGATTGTTCAAAGTTTCAAAAGTTTATTTTCAGGTCATCGTAGCTCTTGTATCTGTCAACTTTTAAGTTTGAAATGTCTTTAGTGTCCAAAGGCACCTTCTAAGTACTTCTATTGATGATGAAAAAGCATTCAATTGATGTTCTACACATGGTCATAACCTATGCAGTGTCACAATTCACGTACTTCCGTTAGTGTACTTCAGTGTAGTCCATTATGCACACTGTGTACTTGCATAGTAAACTTTACCAGGGTAGTTTTGGGTCAAATCGATCAACTGCAAAACACAGTTAATTTGCACAGTTTTACTGCAAAAACTATAAACATTTTTGGGAGGGAGGGGTGTAAGCATACACATGCCCCCTCCGTGACACACGATTCTGCCACCCGAATCTTTTTTTCGCACAAGCGCATTCGGGGCGGCCTAACATACTCGGAGGGAACGCGCTATCCGTCACTTTGTACAACTGAGCTCACATGATTGGCTGGTGATTGCTGTGAGTGACAGGGAGATGATCATATGCCATAACAACCCCCGTGAAAGTTCGGCCAATTAGTTCCCGTGGATTTACGGTTGTGGATGGCTGTGGCATCAACCTGGATTCGACCCTGCAATCTTCAGGTTGATAGTCGTGTGCCTTGTCGATTCGCCACTCAGGAGCTAGTGTATATAGAAATATGCTTTTCATGTGTATCCCTGCATCTTCTGTCACCATTTTCACAATGACGAGAAGCCCCGCCCCCTTCCTTAAGTGGCTATGACCTAATTTACACTCAAAAATATCAACTGCTTTAAGTATATTATCTGTGTTCCTAATAGTTCACTGCATGTTGGTGTACTTTACAGTGTAAATGCACTGAAAATAGTACGCGAATTGAGAGACTGTACTAGTCATGACCAATAAAGATGACCTGGAGTGTATAAAATGGAATATTGCGTTGCATAGGTGATTTACTATGAGCTGGGCTTTGTGGTGTGTGGTGTCGTGGGGATTCTCTTCATGGTGCTCGTGCCTCTGGCTGGATTCCTCTTCTGCATGTGCCGCTGCTGTGATAACTGCGGAGGAGAGATGCACCAGAGACAAAGGAAAAACGCTGACTGTCAGAGAGGCCTGCTTACTACGCTCCTGCTGACTACCACCTTCGTCATCACGTAAGTGTTAAGTGAGTGTGTGTGTATGTGAGTGTGTGTGTGTGAGTGATTAGCCTTCTGTACACTACTGAGCAACTATACTCTAAGGCCAAATGTATGTGGACTCCTAACTATCACGCCCGTATGTGTCCATTCCAAAATCATGGCATTACCAGGGATTTCCCCTGTGATAATCTCAAGGATATTATTATGCTGGAGCAGATTTGGGTTTTGTCGCTCCAGTGAGGGGATACTGTAATACTAGAGTACACAAAGACATTCTGTATGATTTGCATGCATCCAACTTGGCAGACGTTTGGGAAAGAACCACTTATGGGTGTGACGCTCAGGTTTCAAGCTACTTTTGGCTCAATATTGTATGTCAAGACTGTATGTAGCTTTGTTTGTCCTGTAAATACTTCCTGCACTGTCCAAATAATTTACCCTACACAGCTTTACGCACTCCTTGTAATCTATTTGTTCCGAGATGACTAATCCATGTCTGTGTAGCTTTTTGCACTAGATTTTGATGTGGTGTTGTTTTCAGGTTCAACAGTAAATTACAAGATTTATTCCTCTTACAACTACTACGTATAAAAATGACTTCGACGCCTTTTATAGAATGCTTTATTCTCTGACTATGCTCTGACGCGAATTATCCGCTCCAGATGATCCGTTAGCTTTATGGTGCTACAAATGAACTTGCAATTAAGTAAACCATTACTACTGATCCCATTCTTCAGTATATTAATAGTGCAGCCCTTAAGGTTGGAGAGACAGAGGTCTTGAGGGCAGCGGCACAGAACTGATGTGCTTTACGGCTCCATTTGGTTGGTTCTTTATTAAAGATTCCATAGTCAAGGCTCGGCTGCCTGGAGATCAGGAGCACAGTCACCTCGCAAATATTAAATCTCCAGGGCCAGGAGGCACCACGGCACACCGGTTCTAATGAAGCTATTACAGTGACGGGTACATAGAGGCAACACAGAGCGAGCTAAATTACAGAGAGGGGGGACAAAAAGGCTTGACAACGGTGAGAGAATGTTAAGTACCTGCTGTTGTTTCGGTAGCGAGACTGAAAATGCTCCAGTAAGATTACTAAGAAGCTCAAGAAGCCAGTGTTGAAAGCGCTGACCATTTAAACAGTCATGGATGAGCTCTTGGATTCAAGAAGATCTCTGATTGATCTGCAGAGACTCGAGAGGTGCTTTAGAGGGTTAGATTGCAGAGGGAACGGTGAGAATGGTGCAGTGTGTTTAGTTTGCTGAACAGTACTCATCATTCACTCATCTAGTGTCTGTCTATTGTCCTTTATTCCCATCGGGTGTTCTTTCTTTTCGGATATGCCCTCATTTTTATACTCAGCAGTGGCTGCAATAGTATCGCTCTTTAAAAAGGGGGGGGGCAAGTTATACAGCTAAATAAATCGGGATGTGACCCAATTAGCATGCAGACATGACTGCTTGGAAGACGAAAGCAATGTTTCACAAGGATGCTGTCACACACCAGAGAAGCAATGCAACACACTGACAATCAGACACCACAAGAGCCTTCAAGCAAGGCAGCTTTTATTTTTAGCTTTTTTTTTTTTTTTTTCAACTGACATGACAGCCAATTAGGTCCGTAAGCAAAATCCTGCATGGTTCCATGTTTCAGTGTTGTTTGGGATCTGATGTTTATGAAATCGCATTTTTCAGTTTGGGGAGGAAAAAATCAGACGCCCATAAGCTAGCATTGTCCAGTGATGTGCAATGTATTTTGGCCTCTACCAGGAATTACGCAAGTCTGTTTTAGTTTAAAAATGTGAAGTACAGACATTACACTGTGAAAAATATCTGTATACCCAGAATGCTGTGTCTTCATCTTCGGAATGGAAACTGAATGAAAAAGAGAAACGATTGTCTTACACTTCAGTTCCCAGCCTGCCATGGCCTACTTTCTCTCCTTTTACATGGACAAGGGTGCTGGAATAATTTGAAAATGGGGTGGTGGGGTGGTGGTTGGGTGAGGGGGGTAGCGGGTGGGGGTGTACTATTGGGATTAAAAGGAGCACATAAAAATAAGGTATTTTTGAAAAGCTGAAGTCTCTGTGCGCGAAAATGTAACATGTTCAGAGGAAGTTAATTTAAGCAAACAACTGTTAAATCTCAGGTTACTGTCTCACCAATTTGAAAAACGATTAATCTTATAAGGCTCACATCGAGACTAGAGCCTATCTCAGCCAGCACGGGACGAAGGCAGGGAACACTTTGAAGAGCTTGCCAGACATGTGCAGGGCAACACACACAATTATTCACACTCACATTCACACCTAGGGGCAATTTGAAGCAGCCAATTAGTCTACTGTAATGTGCATGTCTTTAGACTGTGGGAGGAAACCAGAATACCCCGAGGAAACCCACACAAGCATGTGGAGAATATTTAAACTTTACACAGAAACGTCTGAGCCCAGGAGTTGAACCCAGGACCTTCTTGCTATGAGGCAAACGTGCTAACTACTGCGCCACCGTGCCGCCCCAAGTTAATTTAAATTAAATAATAGTTCATTAAATATCATTTTGCTGTAAAATTAAAGATGACAGACATTTTTTATATTTCTTAAAACTAAAGAATAAAATATTATGTAAACCTGGACTAAATTTCAAAGCAAGTAATAATGTTGACATCTGCTCTAATTGTACAAGGTGTGATTGAAACTTCACCGCTTCGTTTCCATAGGTTTGCTAAGGCATTTCCAGGGTCTCCACTACTGACTTCTGAAGTTTGACACAATCTGGATGAATTTGCTATCTGGTACTTAGTAAACATGACAATGCGCACATGCACATGTGCAACAAAGGTCCTGATGTTGACCGTGTGATGTCACTTGACTTGCTGACACTCTCTACTCATTACTGGTGCACACAGATGACCGTGGTGCACTCTGTTCATTGGCTACAGGAATAGTCTGGATATTTTTTTATTTTTTTTTCACGTCCCCAGCTGTGCACACAGCTGCCATCAGGAACATCCATGAGATTATATTGTTAAAATCTAAGGATCTATGCTACCAATTTGCAATAAAATGAGCAGAAATGGTCTCAGCTAATTTGACATCTCTTGCTAACTACTGAATACAAGAGCACATGAAGGTTAGGAGTGGATCGGTGGTGCTTTTGCAAAAGATTGTGCCTCCTGATAATTCTCTCACTCTTCACCTTCTGTCCGTGCATCTCCACGTCCCCTCACAGGGACTGCCTTTGTCTCGATCTGATTCCTGGCTGTTTTGCCGCAGCACAATGATCACATTTCATCTCTGCAGCTCAGGCCAGAGGGAAGCCAGCAAGAGGATCTGGACAGAGATGTTGTTGGGTGAAACCGGACCCGGTGGGTCGGCCCCTGTTTAGAAAGGCATTTAATGGGGTTCTCACCCCCACCCAGAGATCGAACGGCTCCCAGTGAGGCAACTAGGATCGTAGCGGGAACACGGCGGGAATACAGTAGCGCATTGTGCCGAGGAAACATGAGCCTCATGCCCATCAACCGTGCGCCACATTTTTCCGTGCGGCAAACTAACACCAATGAGTTACAAAACTTTTGTAGCTTTAGTTGAGAGAATGAAGAAGTATCTGTCATATCCTGGTGCGAGATGACACTTAGGTGTACGAGTGTAAAGCAACACTGAAACGTGAATGCTTTAATTAATAAAGCTTGTGATTCCATCCTACATCTTCTTCAACAAGCATCTTTGTTTCATTTCCATACAAAATGTATTTAGGACATATTGTGTATGCTGGGTCTTGTTCAGAAGACAAAAAAAATTTTTTTTAATAAGAAATTTATTCATTCATTTTCTAAGCAGCTTAATCCTAATTAGGGTCGTCGGGAGGCTGACGCCCATCTCAGCCAACTCTGGGTGAGGACGGGGTACACCCTGGACAGCTCAGCAGGCCATTGCAGGGTCAACACTCATACAACCATTCACACACACTATCACACCTGGGGCAATTTGGAACCACTAATCAGCCTACTGTGCATGTCTTTGGACTGTGGGAGGAAACCGGAGTATGCGGAGAAAACCCACACAAGCATGTGAAACACCCGAGCCTGGGAATCGTACCCGGGACCTTCTTGGTGTGAAGCGAACGTGCTAACCACTGCGCCACTGTGCCGCCTATTAAGAACTTTTCTCCGGGATAAATAAAGTATTCTGATTCTGATTCTGAAATGTATGTATTTATTTATTTATTTAAATCAGAACCATTCAAGTTCAATCCCTGTCATTTGGATTAAAATTAGTTATATTGCTACCAGAAAAAAGCTAGAGTCAAAATCTCCTGGCAAAAGATGACCCTAAAGCATACTAGCACTAAATCTAAGATGATTAGCATGAAATTGAAATGCTTGAATACACACACTGCATTGTGTTCCCTCCAGGCTGCACGCCAGTCGTGTTTAGTTTCATATCTGATGTTCGTTTGGTCCTCCTACTTCAAGTAAAAACGAGCTAATGTCTAGAAATGACAACGAATATTTCTCTTTTTGCCCTGGCGACATTTCCATAAGAAGGTGTCGCGTCTTGTTTATGCATTTATTTTGTAATCGTCACGTCTGGGTGGTGGTGTTTTTCCAAAATAACTTTGGGCAAAAAACATTCATCTTGAATTTGGGACTTCTCATCCTTGAGCCAGTGTGTAGTACGTGTTGGCTCTTTTGGTGAATTGTCTCAGGGGTTCACATCATCTTTAGTTCTGTTTTGTTCCCTCTGTAACTCGGATCTCCTGACCTAGCTGGCCCAAACACAGTATGTTTAGTGAAAGGAAAGCAGGGCAAACGTTAAGTGGGAGGAGGGAAGAATAACAAAGCCTCCTTGTGGAGGTCATTCTAAGTCGCCTCAGCTATTGTTGTTGATGTCCAGAGGGATGATGGTGCAACAGGACTCGCCTTCCCTGAACTTTGAATCTTTTGTCTCATTTTGTTCCTGTGTATTATTTCCCAGGGCGCAATAATGTTTTTCCCCCCATTTTCTCCACTAATTTAGTCGTATCCAATTCCCACCCATCAACTTTTGCCTTCCCTATCACACGACCACCACCGACCAGGGACATGCAATGTCGTGCAGGATACACGACCACCCCCTCCATGACATGCAATGCTGCCACCCGCCTCTTTTCGAACTGTTGCGCATGCGTATTTGGGGGCGGCCTAACACACTCGGAGGGAAAGCGCTATCCGCCCCCTTGTACGAATGAGCTCAAAGACGCCCATGATTGACTGGTGATCACTGTGTGTGACAGGGAAGTGAGCATATGCCATCCCTCACTCCCGTGAAGGCTTGGCCAATTAGCTCCCATGGACTCCCGGTCATGGATGGCTGTGGCATCAATCCGGATTCGAGCTTGCGATCTCTGGGTTGATAGTCGCGCACCTTGTCGAGGGCACAGGGCACAAGAATTAACATTGATACGTAATGTTTACCGGGAGCAGCTCGTATCATTGTGCTAGCAGGGTTAATCCTCGCCTGTCTTTCAAAGAAAAAATTGTTTGTTTAATTTTTAAGTTTTGTGTTGGGCATCCACCTAATTATTTATTAATTTATTTGACAAAAGACTTAATCCTATTATGGTCACAGGGAGACTGAGCCCATCTCAGCCGACACTGGGCGAAGGCAGTGTACATACTGAACAGCACACCAGAACATTACAGGTCCAGGACATACATACAAACATCTGCAATTTGGAACAGCCAGTCAGCCTAATGTGCGTGTCTTTGGACTGTCGGAGGAAACTGGAGTACCTGAAGGGAAACCCATACAAACATGAGAAAGAATGATAACAATCAGTGTAACTAGTGCAGACCAAGAGCTTTGTTGTGTTGTCTATCTCAGTGTATAACCTAAAAACAAAATCCTTCATTCTTTTTTTTTTTTAATTTCAAACCAATGAGGACTAAAGAGGTAAGTGGGCGAGAGCTATTCTAGGGAATAAATTTTGTTATGCACAGGGGGAAGTCAGCACTTTACATATGCTGATTATTTTGAAGGGAGCGCTTGGCTAAAGATGGATACCGTCCCCAGTCGCTTCAACTGGAACAACACTAAAGTAACAAAAAAAATCACTGGTCTATGAAGAGACAACAGCTTGACTGGGAGTACAGGGAGTCAGTCCGTGTTCTGGAGACGAAACATGTCCCAGATGAGAGAAACCTTATGGAGCATGACTGCAGGACACTGAAACTAAAGGAGCTGAATAATGTACAAATTCTCAATATTCCTGGTATTATATAGCATCATTTTTATAGCTATTCCATTGTTATTACCATGACTAGCATTACCTTGTAAGTGATGTAGTGTGTTGTTGAGCTATCTTGTTGACATCATTGAGGCTAATCCTTGGTGGAAAAGACAGATGTATAAAAAAAAAAAACAACTGGTGGCCTGGTGGTAGGGTGCTAGATTACTGATCCCGAAGATGGGGGTTCAACCACCACTGTCACCAGGTTGTCACTGCTGTCCCCCCAGTGTAGCTAACTGGGTTATAAAAGGCCAGCCATGTCTCTCACTGTCTGTGGTGAGAGGCGTGTGAAAGAACCATTGCTGACTTTTGTAGAATAGGCTGCATAGCCGTCAGCGTGTTTCTGCCTTGCGATAGCCTGGCAAGCTGTCCAGGGTGTACTCTGCCCTCACCCAGAGTCGCCAGCCTTCCCGCGACCCTAATTAGGATATTTTAATGGTTTGCTTCTTGAGTGACAGTACTGGTATTTAAAGGTAGTTGGTCATAAAATTAAAAATAAATTAATCTGTCGATTCAGTTTATAATTTAAATGAAAAGGGAACCTCGAGTGTTTTTCTAAGACTTGAATGCCTTAATATGTCCACATAGACAGTATTTTTAATTAACTAAATAAGTGTTTCCATATATTCCTTTTATGGAAGGCGCCCTGACCTCAGGTGGGTGGGCAGAACGCATGTGCGAATGTGTGATTTCTGCGACAACTGCAAAAGTCAACATAGTGACTTTGCTCTAGTCAGTGCCTGCTGCAGTCAGCTAGGGTGTGATGTATTCAGTGCCTGGGCAAGGTTAAGATTTCCTTTAACAGTGGTCTGAATGCAGTTTGTTGATATCAAGTCGTTTGAAAGAAGCTAATAATGGGTGCATCATGGACTGTTCAAAACTTATTGAACTCTTGTTTCATGTCTTCAGCTACCCCCAGTTGACAGCATCACTGAGGTATCTGCAATGCTGCCCATTACCCATAAATCTGTGCGGCAACTTTCTGAAACTTTGTATAAAATAAAATGTAATTTCTATTTTTTTTAGGGAAGCTTCTCCTACTTAGATTCATTGATGCAGGCATTTGTAAGCTAACTAGCCAGTGATATGGTTTAGTTACACAATGTGCTGACATCATATGCTATCTTTAATACGTTATTCAGTATGTAGATGCCTTCTGCTAAAAGTCCTGCCTTAGGAGACAGCATGTTGCTCCAAAATGAAATAAAAATTTTTTTTAGCTCCAACCTATCAGGATCTATAGGAACGGGTTCTGGCTGTCCGTCCGTCTGTCGGTCGCACTTTAGTTTCCGGACATTTACTTGCCGCTCGCTGAAGCTGGGGCTTTCAAACTTGGTATACTGGTTCACTACTATGAGTGCTAGGATGAGTTTGTGTGTGAGTGACCTTTTTCAAGGTCACAGAGGCAAAACTGTATGTTAGTTTCTGGACATTTACTTGCCACTTTCAGACTTGCTAGGCTTATTCTATAATGTCATATTATGAAGCGTTCCTTTCGGCGGGAGTGTCGAGTGTGGTGTATTTTTATTTTGCCAAATTTCCCACCTTGTTTTGGTTGCCTGCATTTAGTTTAACAAACTTAGTGATAAAACTAGTATTCTTAAAGATTTCTTACTAGACCGGTAGGTTTTTCTTTCAGTAATTGTTCCACATTGAGCAAGTTGTTGTATCATTGTATTTTGTACTGAAATGGACTTTAGGATATTTTATAATCATATACTAGCCATCAGAATGTCCACAAAGCTCCTGCTCCATCACATCATCACCAAACTCGAGAAGAGAACCAACGAAGTTAGCGGTCAAAGTTTCAAATGTAAAAAGGAACAAAAAGGCATAAATAATAAGATATTTCAGGGCTTCCGAGTGGCACATAGACAAGGTGCATGTCTACCAACCTGGAGATCGCAGGTTCGCAGCCATTTACATCTGGAAGTCCAGGAGAGCTGGAAAAAAAAAAAGCTCAGCTTTTACAGGAGGGAGGGATGGCACATTCCCTCTGAGCATGCTGTACACGAGTAGCAGATTGTAAAAATGCGAGTGGCAGCATCATGCGTTCCAGAGGGGGCGTGTGCATGCTTACTCCCCTCCGTGGTTGGTGGTGGTCTTATGTGATTGGTAGGTGCTACTTGATGGGTGGGAAATGGCTATGACAAGAAAAGGAAGAAAAATATATTTCCAAATTATTTCCAAGATATAATATAATATAATATAACAGCCCTGGTTGAATGTCTCAGTGATCATTTCCTTGTTGGCGTTATCGTAAACAGATATTAGAACACAGATTACAGAGACAAAAAGAAACGTTTGGCTCTGGTGATAGGGAACATCATGTTTCAGTATCTTTTTCAGTTTCCTGGAAGGTGTTTCATTGTGCACAACCGTTTCTTCACATATGAATCATTTCCCATGATGTGAGCAAAATTCCTCAGGTTTTGTTTTTGTTTTTGTTTTTTTTCCTAATTTTGAGTCACTGCACTTGCTACCCGAATTCCACTTGAAAGGAAGCAGCTATAGTGTTAGCATCCTGCTAATGCAGTTCATGAGTCCAACACACTTTCCTGCACACAGTAACAGAAATTCTGTGCATACAACATTGTGATTTGGCTTATTATATAATATTATGGTTGTGTTTGGTTAATATTATACACAAATTATTATTTTAGCCTTATCTGCAATAATAATCCATATTTTGATATGTCTTTGTTGGAATTGTCCTGATTATTTGTGTGTATTTCAGTGAGAATGATGTAATGCATGGTGTAAATATTATTGTGCGAGTGCTGCCATCTGCTGGTTGGTTACCTCCAGATGTTTTGCTTTTACCATTCTTGTGAATTATCTGAAGTCTAATATCTAGAATTGGATTTTCTCTCTTAATGTTCCCAGCGCTGGCGTCCTGTGTGCATATGCAGCCAATCAGAACCTGAGTTCTCAGTTGAAGACCATGAAGAAGCTCGTCAACAGTAACCTGAAAGACATGTACACTCTTGTCAATAACACACCAGTGGTAAGGACTTCATCATCCCAGAGCTGATGGGTCGATTGATATGGGAAGGTTGATGGATGAATGAATGAATGAATGGATGGATATACAGACACTTAGACAGGCAGGCGGATGGGTGAAGGAAATGAACTGATGGGTGCTGGTTAGTTATCTGGACCGGCTGATATAAAGTAGATTAATTGGTGAATATATAAATGGATGGACAGAGTACAGGTAGGTATCGGTAAATGAATAAATGGGCAGATGAGCAGTGGGTGAGTGGATAAGCAGACAGATGAATTTCTGACAGATAGAAAGGAGGTGGGATGGGAGGATATGCTGTGGTAGGATGGGTGGGTTCAGAAATGAATGACATATGGCTGGACATTGTTAGCAGCATTGACTTGTGCACAGATGGACATAAAGAGAGAAATTATTGGACATAAATGTATGGATGGACAGATTGGCTTTGTATAGATAGATGGGTAGATTAATAGTTGGGTTGGATGGGTGGGTGGACTGTGGGCAGATAACCATCAGGAAGTACTGGTAATAATTGACGGTTGACTCAATGGATGGATGGATGAATTTTATTTATTTTTTTTTTTTACAAAGTTCACATCTAAAAGTCCAGTTTTAAGTCATTATTTATATTAATTACAGATTGTAAATGAGTTTTATATGATCTCCTTCCCAGCAAATCGATTACCTGTTATCTCAATATGGAACTGCCAAGAACCAGGTGGTCTGTGATTTAGACAGTAAGTATGCAATGTTGGTTTCAGTTTATTGTCACTTTCATTACAGTTAAACTGATTTGTGTGCATATGGGTGTGTAGATATAGATCAGCTGTTGGGTGGAAGGATGCACGAAGAGCTGGGAAACGTGGTATTTCCTGCTCTGAACGAGGTGCAGAACATGGCTGGAGGTAGAACGTTATCCAATTTATCTCTCATCATTCATCTTTATTTCGCCATACTGGGAAGAATCGTTAATGCTAACCATGATAATATACAAATACATCCTTTGCCAGTGATGCGGGACACCAGGGAGGCTCTGGAGAACATGACTGTAACCTTAGGGGTTCTACAGGAGGGCTCAGAGAAGCTACAGTCTAGTCTGACCAAGGTGCGAGAGGACATCTCGAACACCCTCGACGACCCGGTGTGCGCAGGCTCGTATTCACCCATAGTTCAGGTCTGCGTCAAGATCCTCAGCTCGCTCAGCCAACTGGAGATCAGTGCTAACTACTCAATGGTGAGGTTCATCTTCGGTTTGATGGTATAATCTATGAAACAACGTATATGTGAACTATAATGTGGTAAAGAGACATTTAATTAAAAAACTACTTTAAGCAGTGAACACACACACAAACACTCGGGAGAACTGGCCAGGCACATTGCGGCACCCAGAGAGCAGTTAATGGTTAGGTGCCTTGCTCAAGGGCACTTCAGGCGTAAAGGTAAAAGGAAGGGGAAGCTGCTACTCACTACCTCTGCCACTGCCACACTTTCTTTTTTCCTGCCGGGTTTGGGAATTGAACCAGCAACCTTTAAGTCCCAAACTCGCTTCTCTAATGCCCCTTTGTTGACCTTTTAGATTGTGGTTATCTTGATCTGAATACAAACATAACAGTTCATATGTACATGAAAAGCTAAATTATAGCTCATATGTTTCAGCTGCCTGGTGTGAAAAAGCAGTTGGCGAACATGAACGACGTTTTGAAGACCGATCTCAGCCAAATCGTTCGTAAGGTACTTCAGTGTAATGATCCCATTGTAGTTAAAGCTTTCCAAATGGTTCCAAATTCTTAAAAGCACTCGTCTCTGGTTTCTCTTGTTCTTCTCATCTTCCAGGGATTTTTAGCCTTCAATGACACCCCGACCATGGTAGCAAACCAGACTAAGCATATAAATGAAGGTAAGGTTTATAAGTAAATACCTCCCATGACCCCACAGATACTCTACACCTATCATCTAATGTTGGAGACCTTTCCTTCCTTTCGCTTCCTCTTCCGAATGATTTTAGGAATCCGAGGATTGTTGGATGGCATTGGAAACAACATCACCAGATTCTCCAAGCTGTTCCCGGTGCAGACTACTGTGAACAACATCACCATTATCATCAGTCATGCACACTCACAAATTGAGGATCTTTACCCAGAGATCGATAAAATTGACTTCTATAGGTACTTCAGCCATGACAGATACACACGTCTTAGACACAGCAATGTCTCTTAAATATATTTAATCAAAACATTCATAAGTGAGCGAACTCCACTGAAACCACCCTCACATATTCCTGTATAGTTGGATACTAGCCAAGTGAATGGTTGGTGAAGTCATATAACAAGCCAATAAAGTCTTATCACTCTTGAAGCTTGTTCTGTTTGCATAATGCACCATGTAGCAACAGCTTTTTTCTCCATAAAAAGATAAAAGGGTTTTTTTAGGCTTTTCTTGTAGCATTATCATTTGTAGTGTTTGAATTATCTATTAATTAAATCACCCAGGCACTCATTCGCATGTATGAAGCGAGCGCTGATTAAACATCATCAATCAAGGACAGAGTAGGCGTACATTAGCATAGTGATGCATAAGCACAAAAAAAAAGTAATTTATTTAAAAAGTAGACATGTTGGGATTTTTTTTTTCGGTGTAGCAGCTGCTTCAATGTGCAAAACACATCTATATTAACCAGTTTTCTTACAGAGGTATAACTATAATGAGATAGCTATAAATAAAATAATAAAAATCACTAAGAATGTTATATAATGTTCGATATGAACTCATAACTTCACAATCTCGGTGTTAGCCGGGGAGGCTATTAGTCATATCCGACGAGACAGTTTTATTTTATCCACTGAATTGTAAGAGGTTTAACCTATTAGTTATTGTCTTCAAATTCTTAATATTAAAAATAATTTTATGTACTTTCTTAACATAAAATACTTTACTGAGCAGGTGAACATGGCGGTAGCCGGTTAGCTGAAGACCTGTTACTTTAGCAGTTTAATAAAGTTGCATTTATTGGGGAAAAGCTGCCTAATTGTTAAATTATCAAATAATTATCAAATAATATCAAATAATTTCATTTCATGTTTTGTTGCTTTTGTGGAATTAGTCTAGACACAACTAACTAGTGGCAGTAGCTAAAGTCACTTCTGGCTTAGAACTGGGTAAGTTTTTCTCTTTTGTGGATATTGGCATTCAGCCATACTGAAGACTTAAGAAAGAGATCCGATATCATAGATATCCTATCGTAGAAAATGTGTTTGGTGGAACAAAGACTGTTTAATTCTTTTAAAAAAAAATGTTTTTACAGTAAAATACTTTCAGCTCAAATGTAGTTTCTTTTTACAAAATTTGTCCTGAATAAACAGTAAGATGCTTTCATTCATTCATTTTCTGAACCGCTTATTCCTAATTAGGGTCGCAGGGAGGCTGGCGCCCATCTCAGCCGACTCTG
>JAOUQZ010000001.1:26173325-26192292 GCA_028564935.1 Neosilurus hyrtlii
CACACACACACACACACACACACACACACACACACACACACACACACACACACACACACACACACACACAATTCCGGTGGCAATCAGCAGGAGGAGGAAATGGCGAGGGGGAACAGGCTGATCAGCACTGCCGGGTGGGTTTATGTGTGTGTGGTTAGAGGAAGAAGGGGTTTTATGCAGGGGCATTACATTTGCCCCTTAAACAACATTATAGACAAATGATCGATAGTGTGTTCAATCCCATATAACCACAGACAAACGACTGAAGATACCACCAGGTGATTATCACAAACCCAAACACAACAAGACACTCAAGTCCTAGTGGAATTACTGGGTAAGAATAATTGCCCTTACTGGTATAAAAACAGTCCTATAGACCATGTAGAAATGCACCAGATCTGGTATTCGTGCTCATTACTGAATAACTCGCAAACAGCAAGAAGCACTAACTAGCGGCTGTAATTAGCCATTAGAAATCTGGTAGCAGGTAATTGTGTGTAACTGCTGCAGGGGCTATTGTGGACTTCAAAAGCTTTTTAAAGGGTTTCAATTAATTTCAAACCTCAGAATAGCAATTTATGGCGTGCTGAGATCATTTTCATGACCGTGGGCTCATTACTTGCCATAAGACTAAAGGAAACTCAAGACGGGATCTTGAGATGGTATAAATGTATGAGGTTAGCATGCATCAACTTCCCTTCCTGTTGGTACCGCATGTAGCTGGAGTGCTCGTTTAACCTCTGAAGTCACTTTACGTGAGTGTCGCTGGGGAGAGGGATGCCTGGGTTTCCCTCCTTGACCTGTTGCTTCCGTGACCCAACCTCGGATCAACGGAGGAATATTGATGGATGGATAGATGGTATTACAGTAGGCCCAGTACTGTGCTGTGTACTTTCTGGCTGGGTGGAGGTTTGCGCTTTCTGATGACACTTGTGGCGTATGAGTTGCCATGGAAACGATGCATTTGATCAAGTGTATCAATATAAACCATAGCCATAAGTACAGACAGAGCTGCTGATAGAGGAAATGACAGAAGACCAATCAGATTGGAGGATTTAAAATTGCTGTATTATATTATTGGACAGAAGCCACACGGTTCATATTTTGTCGGTGTGTTGCAGAACGCGTTCTGGTTCGGTTTGGGCTGCTCCGCTCTCTTCCTGCTGCCCAGCATCATCCTGTCTGTGAGGCTGGCCAAGTTCTACCGCAGAATGGACACAGAGGACGTCTACGATGAGTGAGTACAACTAAACCGCCAGCTCATGATGAAGATTAGATCGTACCACCGTTTATTTATTTGAAGGTGGTCAGAATTCTGGAAGCTTCTTACAGTAGTCTAGAAGTAAGAAATGTATATTTTCTCATCTGTCCTTTCTCTCTTTCTGTCTCTCTTTTGTTTTTTCTTTTCCCTCTATTTCCTCCCCATTCTTTCCTCGGTCTCAGTTCCTCTGTCTCAGGAACTTGGCACTTCACATTATGATAACCGATTCTTGCAATTTCCATTTCCTCCATTATTTGTCTCTTTCTGTCCAGCACTTTGCACTTTAAGAAAAAAAAACCCAACATGTGTAAATTGTAGATACTCAGTGTTTTCATTGTATTGTTTGATCATTCACACACTTAAGTAATGAAACAGTGCTGAAACATTACAAGAATCACCAAGTGTCTTGACCGGAGACATGTCAGTATACATAAACCTCTATGGTGGACGATTAATGGCTTTTTTTTTTTTTTTTTTTTTTTTTTTTTACTTGTCTTGTATCTTTTTAGCATTGACACAATTCCCATGAAAACGTAAGCTCTTTGTTTAATTTCTTTTTATTTATTTTATTTACCTCCTGCTCTCCT
The DNA here is from genome assembly GCA_028564935.1 of Neosilurus hyrtlii. Classification (NCBI taxonomy): domain Eukaryota; kingdom Metazoa; phylum Chordata; class Actinopteri; order Siluriformes; family Plotosidae; genus Neosilurus; species Neosilurus hyrtlii. Next base: position 26,175,174 of record JAOUQZ010000001.1, read on the forward strand.
CTTTGAGAAACTCCTTAATATGAGACCTTTTTGTACAAAAAAATCTCTCCCTTCTTAAGCTTAAGCCTTGGAATGCTTCTCCGGTGAAGGGTCTTGCTCGTCTTTGTGTCGCGTGCGTGTGTTCTTGTTGTTCGTTTCTTTCTTTCTTTCTTTTTTAATTTAAATAACTCCCTTGTTTATCATAAAGGGCTGTTAAAACTCATTAAGTATATCACATACACTTTGTGTACACTGTTTTGCATTAACACACTGATACTCTTATTGTTTGTACATGTGCTGTTTTATGCTCACCTGCACATTTATGAGGCCTAACTGTCCAATCGCATGTCATTTGTCTCACTGCTTATTTTTGTTGTTGATTATGTGTATTTAATGTTTCGTTTCAGTATGGAAATTGGTAATAATGGTTATTATAATGAACAAATGCAAGGTATCCAAAACCCTGTAATGTCAAGGTAAAAAGAACAGAACCCCCCGCACTTAATCGAATAAATAATAATGATTTGCATGCGAGGTTTGGAAACTGCGCGATACGGCAAAAGTGTGTTTATGTACATTGACTAAAATAATAATAGTACATTTATTTAAAAAAAAAAAAAAGTGAAATGGCACTCTTAGCAAAAAAAAAAAGAAAGGTTCCTTTAGAATGCTAGATGGAATCTTTTTATATTATATATTATACAGAATTGTGCAAAGGTAAATAAAATTACATCGGTATACCTAAAATAATTTTCTTCCTCATTTTTGAAAAAAAAATTTTTTTCTAGTATCTTTTTTTTGCAAATATAATTTATTGTATAAATACAGAGTACATTGTTGTGAAAATATCTTTGCTCCTCTTTCTAATTTTTGTTTATTCATAACCCGTAATTGTCTCTAGTCTTCAAACAAATTTACTATAATTCAAAAGAAACCTGAGTAAAAAAAATTAATTAATTAATAAAATACTCTCACTCGTTTACTGAACCGCTTAATTAAATTAGGGTTGCGTGAAAGCTGGAGTCTATCTCAGCCAACACAGGGTGATGGTGGGGTACACCTTGAAGAGCTTGCCAGACCATCGTAGGGCCAACACACACAACCATTCACACCAAAGGGTTATCTAGAACAGCCCGTTAACCTAACGTGCATGTCTCTGGACTGTGGAAGGAAACCGGAGTAGCCAGAGGAAACCAACACAAGCAAGCCCCACACAGAAGCGCCAGAGCCCAGGACTCGAAGCCAGGACTGTCTTGCTGTAACATGCTAAACCCTACACCACCGTACCACCCATAATATACACCGCTTGTGGTTTAGTGTTGGACAAAATCTCGCCAGCACCTTTATGGATGAATTGCACTCTGTAGTAAAAAGTTCTATAGGAAAATGTCCGGTTATCAGTCCACGATCTAGATATGAAGCCGGGTGGGTTATACAGCCCGACAACAATCCAAGCATTAAAGCAAGTTTAAGCACTGATGTCCTGAACTGAATCTTACTAAAGTGCAAGAAATAAATAAAAATGAACCCGGAAATAAAAACACAAAACCTGTTGCTGGAAGCTTTGAATTGCTGTTGTTTTTGCTGCGAAAGCTGACACCACCGAGTTTAAGGAAAAGGAAATCCCGTATGCTTATCCTCAGCATCACAAAATATTGATCACACCAATGTTTCTGTCCCTCTGGAACGTCATCAAGAGTATTTTCAAACAATGTTAATACAGTGATCTTACATAGATAATGCTCAAGTCCACCCCGATCTAAAACCTTTGCACAGCTCTATATAATCAAGTATTTTCCAATCAAACAACCAATCAAATCCTTGTTGTCATGCAACTTTATTATGACTCTGAGTTCTTCATGACTGTTCGTGTTCTTGAGATGTTATTAATCCATGTACTGTAACGATATTAGTCCTGATAAGACTGCCGTATCGCCCACTTTTCAGAATTTGGTGACGGGATTGAAGGAAATCGAGTATAATAAAGTGTAGGAGGTGCGATGCATGCTGGGTGCAATCATGGCCTTTCCGCTTAGCATCATAGCTAGCTCAGTGAGTACAGGCAGTACAGCGTTTAAGATCAGTACTAACTGCACGCCTGCAAATCCAAACTCATGATTTATTTCAAATTCATTTGATTTTATTTATTTATTTTTGCTTCATGGGCAGAGTGTTCCTGCATGTGACTATTTTTGTTATTCGGCGGTTATTCCTGCACCGGGCTGTTTTTATATACAGTACTAACTGCATGGCTGTGTTTGAGTCGCCTATTTCTCTGACCTAGTTGTGTAACAGGGGTCAGGACGGAGCACCATGCTGACATGACACACAGGGCACATACACACACATCCTGATGTCTGTGGAATGAAAGAGACCTTGCGTTCATCCTGCTGTGGGTCAAAGAGGTCAGAGCGTTTGCCTAAAACAAACTATATGAGGGTGCATTCACACTGGGCATTATTTTTACCGAGTAGTCATTTGCTGGAGCTCATGGAACATGCACACTGTAACCATAGCGATGCTCTACTAGCTACCTGGGCTAGCTAGTTTCAACTAACAAACTAGATAGAATGTTCCAGAAATAGGAGTGTTTCCGGTTTCCGGACAATAACTTGAACACAATGGTTCAGATTTGAGCGAACGTCAATACAGTTCTCCAGGCCATCGTACAGAACCCTGTTTAAATTGAGATCCAATACAGTACTGCGTATCAAACGGGGGTATCTTGCGCCCTCTGGGGGCCATAATTATATTGCTGTTACGGTACATAATTGAAATATCCAAACATTTTGAATAACTTCAGTTTGGTGTCGTATTAAAGTGAATTTGCTTCCTAACAAGATGAGTTTTCCATTTGTACTCTGTCAGCCATATTTGTTTCTTTTTCAAAAACGTTCCCACTTTTTGCCCCTTTCACATAAAACCTGCGATTTTATTATTTTATTTATTAAATTTTTTGCTTGTTTGCTGTACGAAATTAGCGAAGCTACAGCAGAAGGGACTGATGTAGGTTTGATTGAGGTGGATTTCAAAGCTGGGCAGTTGCTCTCAGTTCACATAAAGATGTATTGTACGTCTATCGTGGGGAAAATCATACAATGTTCATGCGAAAGCGGTACGATTGTTGCAAGAAAAAAAATGCTCATATGGTATTCCTGTGATACTTGGATGATGTATGACCACCGTACGTACATTACATGCCATATGTATATGTACTGTACACCTAGCTAATGTTTTAAAAGTGTCATCTTTAGGGAAGTCCCGTAGGTTTAACGTAGGCTAAGCAGAGGTCTATAGGAAGAAAAACATACGATTCTGAGCATCGGATGATTCAAAATGCATATCAAATTCGTACGTATATGGTAACACAGCTGTGGGGAGCATCCCAGGGCATCGCACAACAGACCAAGGAAATGGACCTGACGTGACGTTAAGAATTACCTACAATTCTTTTTTTTGTAATTTTTCAAAATTTTACAATGATATTTTCCATCGCACAACAGGTGAGTTTCATATGACTCACCCACCACTGTTCGAGGAATTTGCCCGATTTTTTGTCATGGACCTGTTACATACCTGTTGTAATCAGATTGGTTGGGAGGTTGAAATGCGTACATGTAGTCACGCTCTGAATTCTTTAATTAATAAAATTTTTTTCCAATACTGGAGGCACCACTGGGGAAGAAGTAAACACTGACTTCACTTTATAAAGGATTCTTAAGGATACGATGTAAAAATGTCAGCTGACAGTTAAGAAAAAATTTTAAGTACCCCAAAGCACAACCTTTTTACTGTACATTCGAATCCTTATATCCTTAAAAACATTAAAGCAAAAATTTAGGCACTAAAAAAGTAGACCAAGCTCGTCCATGAGGCTGCTGAAGTTCTCTTCGGTGTCATGTGTGGCATGAGAACGCTCTCGTCCTGCTCCTCTGGTACACTGAAAGGAAATGAATGGGGCTTGTGTGTGTGTGTGTGTGTGTGTGTGTGTGTATATGTGTAAAAGAAATTCTTGGCATTGATCATCTCTCCACTTGTTTTCCTTAAGCCTCCCTGCGTATGACACTATGACTCGATTCCCACGAGCCTCGGCACCCCCTCGCCATGGCGACTGGTGACACCAAGGAGGAGCCTTTATTTTTTTCTCCTCGGTACTCCACAAAGGTACTGACTGTAGAAGTGATGCTCATCCTTCTGTTTGTCTGGACTTGATGCCTCTCTCACATGATGTCTCGGTGTTAATGGTGTCTGACAGTCAGGGTTCTCACACATCTTAAAAAACCTGTACATTTATACACTCATATCAAGTTTAGAACAGTAGAGAGTGTAAGTTCCGCCCCTCTGACCTTATTTTTGAAAGCAAAAGGATGGAAGGTACTGGGGAGACATCTTGGATGCTGTGTAAATTGCACCATGAATTACATGTATGATTTTATTGATTTAAAAATATATATATATATCACATGACCTACACACTCAGTAATGATGTCACAGAAAGGGCTGCTTCCACCCTGGGGCATCCTAACCACAAAGCATGCTTCTAATTACGTATTTCCAAAATTGGCAAACATTATAATTACAAAAAAATAATAAATTATGCCACAATTTAAACAGCATCAAAATAATTTCTCTCCCTGCCATTTAATGCAATTCCTGGTTTTTTTCTGAAATGAACTCCCACAATGTGGAAGGTGAGGGCGTGGGACTAACCCTAACCATAGGCTTTCTACACTCAATAATAAACAAGAAAACCAAATTATACATTGTAATTTAAATAAATAAATAAATAAGGGAGCTCATGTAGTGCAAGTTACCTCTGCCAGGAACAAATGGATTGTTCTAACCTGGCATAGTTATAATGCAATGTCTCCCTCTAGTGGACATCTAATAAACATTTGAGAAAATGGGCATTTTTCTGATTATTGGGGATGGATTTTTTTTTCAACATGTTCCCATGCATGGATCACCTTTAAAATGTAAGGGTTTGTTACTTGTACCACCCCCTACTCTAAAAAAAAATCATTTAAATCTATACATAACTTTTTAAGCTATCCTGCACGCAAACAAACAAGGCAAGTATTTGTTTGTAATTACGTTTCTGCTTATAATAAATACATTTGCGTGGCATTTTTGTATGTCTTTTAGCATTAACAATTTTGGTGCAGGTGATGTGAACAAAATATTGTATTATGCTACTTACAGTGCTATGTTTTGTTTACTGATTAAATTTGTGTGTTGTTTTTTTTTTTTTTTTTTTTTCCTGTACAGCCTATATTTAATATCAGTGTGACTTCAGATATTTTTATCACTGGTATAAATTTCACAAGCTTCTTGTTTGTTGAACTTCTTGACCCTTTTACACCTCACTTTTACTCATTAACACTTCACTCTGACTGTCCGATCCACATCATTTCTTTCTCTCATTCTCATTTTTTTTCTCGCTCTCTCTCTCTCTCTCTCTAGTGCTGATGGAAACTGAATGAACTCTAAACTGTGAGTCACATTTTTAAGTCTGTTTTCACCTATATGGTGGTGACAGTGCAGGTTAACCTGTAGTGTTTACAGTTATTTGAGGATACAGGAATTGTTTAAAAAAAAAAATCAAGTCATTTTAGTTACCTCTGCCAAGGTGGTTTATGTTTTAGCTGGTGTTTGTTTGTCTGTTTGTTTGTTTCTTTGTTTGTGTGTTTACCAACTTTACACAAAAAGTTATTAACGGATCTTCATGAGATTTTCAGGGAAGGCGGAGAATGTGTCTTTTGAAGTGATTTTGAAAATTAAGTGATTTTGTTTTTCGTTTACCTCTGCCGATAAGGTTAAACGGGAGAGAGGCTGTCCTTCCTTGGCGGAGGTTTGCGCTCACTGAGTGCTTCCAGTTAAAACATACTTTAGCTCAGGCTGAACATTCATTTATTCCTTCAATTTTCTGAACCGCTAAATCCTAATTAGGGTCGCGGGGAGGCTGGCGCCCATCTCAGCTAATTCTGGGCGAGGGCAAAGTACACTCTGGACAGCTCGCCAGGCCATCGCAGGGCTGAAAATATACATGAAAAACGTATTTGCTTGTAGTGGCAGCTACATGTGAATCTACAATACTGAGTTTTGTTAGCCATTAGAAAATGAGTATTTGGAGAGCCCAGCAATTACAATGTTAAATAATCCTTTAAAAATTCCTAGAACCAGAATATGATACAGATCAATTCCAAAATCTAATGGAGTCTTCCTTGGGAAATTGCATGAAAATCCACAGATAATATTTAGCATAATCCCGCTAACATCACACAAACAAACGTTCATACGTTTCTAATTTGGGCACAGTGCTGAAATTAGTCATCCACAACAAAATAGGTTGAATTCGTGTAACCTGGTCTCAGTATCAGTGACACTGGCACCTCTGTCTAATCTCTTGACTTGGTGAATAATGTAAGCTTATTGTGTGTTATATTATTATAATCATCCCTCTTTTTTTTTTTTTTTAGACCCACCTGATGAACAACACTCCCAGTTTAAAGCAAGCGAAGGGATCTGAAGAGGACGCCCAGACACACCAACTGCAGTCTGGTCTTCGTCTTCACTTTCTCTTCACCGAGTTTCAAGTTTATTACTGACTAATAAACTGGCAACTCCAACACCGGAACTCTTATGAGCTTTACACGGATGGATATTTTTTTCTGTGGCAACTTCACATCAGACCGTTTCAACAATCATGGTGTCAGGGACATGGACATAACATTCAACCAGTATATACAGTAGATACACAAATCCATGTTTACACTCATTGTGCAGTCAGGTTTTTTGTGCAACTCCATCATTCAACACTCATTTTTAATCTCCTGGACTTTCCTCTCCAGCTTGTCTGAGGGATGAGATTGGAGCAGTTTTGTACAAGGCATTAACTACCTGCAGCACATCCTGCTGTTTGAAGGGACCATGCCATTTATGAGCCAACAACGTGATCGAATGTTTAACAGTTATTCCATGAGATCGAGCCTGACGTGCACTGATAGCACACGAGGTATGCGTTACCGATTTGGCTATCAACCATGTCTGTAAAGATCGACTGGAATATCTGTTTCATTCGATCCACACCCACTGGATTGTGAAAAACAAAGCGTTTTTATTCTTTTATTCAATTTTTGTTTTTAACTATACAAGATCATTCCTGCTTTCCTGGGATGCGTGCCTCGTGCACCTCACTGACCGGCCAGGGTTCACTTTTAGCCTAGCATGGACTCCTACCACTTGCTGTGCTTGTGCTTGCTAGCGTCAGGCAACACCGGGGACCGGAGGCCTGTTCCTCATAGCAGGCCGATAAAGTCAAGCTTGTTAGAAAAACAACAATGCTTGAAAATAACAACAATACATTCTTAGCTTCAAATACTCCCATTCCCGATTTTGTTACTTTTCATGGAATTACTCCAGAATGAACAGAAGAGCTAGCCAGCTAGCATTAGCTCTTCGCTTAGCAAGGACACGTGCCCGCTTGATATTTTTTTCCGTCGTGACTTTGCTACCAATGGTATATGGTATAAGATGATATCCTAGCAATAGATTAGCCAATCAGAATTCGCCATCGCTCATATCCAGTGGGTGTGGAGATAAGAATCTGTATATAAACACATGCTTGTATATGTGCTATACTGTCGTGGTAATGCAGTATGAGATCGCTCTTGAGCCATGCACAGGCTGATTGAAGTGTTGCCTTTATGTTTATGGTGTTAGTTATCGTCACCCTAAAATCCTATGTTAGAGGACATTATTCTTTGGTGGACAAATTGCCATCTTTGTCACTTGTGTCTTGAAAAGATGCTTCAGGATGCTTTTCTTACGTATGTAATATCATCTCTAACTTTTTAAAGGACAAAACAGTGTGTCAGTTTTGATGTTATTTGCTTTCTATGAATGAATCTTTTTAAAACACTGCCCTCCTTACGATACTAACAAAAGCTCATGAGCTGGAGTTTGTAGGCGTAGTTCTAAAACTCTCCACGAAAAGAAATAACTGATGCCAAATCCTATTTTTGTAGATCTCAGGACTATTAGCTATTATAAATATTGTTTTTGTGTTCTCGTTTTTTTTTTTTTTTTTTTCTTTTGGGAATTTCAAATAATCACTGGTAAACAATCGAAGTGTGAATGTAACATCACTGTAAAAAAAAAAAAGAAACAGAAATATAAACAAGTGGTACCTGGAGCGAATTTATTTCACTGCTCGTTTGTTGCTAGGCCTTCATATTTCTATATGTGATAATAATAATGTCAGGTGCTAGATATTTTTTGATCATAACTGTTCTTTATGTGAGAATTATACAAGTATATGATATGACAGTGTTATGCAGGCCTTGAATAAAATGTTTACCTGATTTCATATACCCCATTTCAGTTCTCCAGAACTATAGCTGTGGTTTAGTGTTCTTCATCACACACTACACACTGTAGCGCTGTTACATCCTGGTGGTGTCTTGGTCTTGAGCCAATGTGGCTTGTTTTCAATAGGGGCATTCTACAGTGTCTGATCCATGGGTCATGCAAAAAACCTGTTAGGTTTAATTATGAAATACATGGCATATTTAGACAACTTTCTGGCAACTAAATAAGAGTGAAGTTCATTACACGACATGTTAATGTGCTACACGTCTAAAGTGTCTTGAGAATGTCCACCAAAGCAAGGTTTTTGGATGCAACAGCTCTGTATGTTGAGCCTTACATACAGTAAGACAGGGTTCTCAGTAGTGCTCTGTTTGGACCCTGATTGTGATATACATTTCTTTTTTAATTCCTTGAAGAAGCCATCCCGAAGTTCAGGACTTTACTCAGTGGTCTAACAGCATCCCATGGATTTAATATCTGAAATGCACTAGTGAACCAATGGTAAAGCTACCCCAATGCATCAAGACAGGTTTTTAACTCTTAAAGAGTACCAGCATTGGTCATTCTTACAGCATAATTTGTGTGTATGTAATACATTTAGGTGATACAGAGCTTATTTTACCATAAAAAACCACAGAAAGAACAAAACTGGGTAATTTTTTTACCCATGGATTACTAGCGATGCCTGAACCAATGGCTAGCAGTCATTTTTTCCCCCCAGAAGTGACGTAAACAGATCTATTCAGCGAGTGACATTTTTAAGTGATTTTTAAAAAAGTGTGCATGAAGCAACTATGGCAGCAGTTTGGAGAAAATGGGTGTAAATGGTTACCTATTTAAACCAGAGAGGGAGGGGTGTCTTGTATAGACAATAAGACATCACATTCTAGTGACTCTGAGGATGAGAACGCTGCCAGAGATGAGCGTGACGATAAATCCAAAATGGCTTATGAAGCCAACGGCTTGCCAACTTGTCTCTTCCTGACCTATCGTCAGTTGATTTAGAAACACAAAAGAAATGTCTTCCATGATTTCTGCAGTTGTTTTTTCTGCAGCTCAGCACTGGCTGAAAATATGTTATGATGCACAGGGTCAGTGACGCTGCCCAGCCAATCCAACGAGTTTGCGTCACTACCAGGCTGGAACAGCCAATGAGGAAGGCAACATATCTCTGAGCATGCCCAGTGTCGCAGCATTCGCACATACTTTTAAAAGGGGCAAGGACTGATGTTGCCAGAAGGAACCGCAGATGTCATACGTGATCGTTTTAAAGAGCTAGTAACACTAATTCACCACAGGTACCCTTTAAAGGAATGTCATATCATATTCAGATCATATCATATTGACCCTTGCCTTGTATTTGTATTTAAATATGAATTATTTATTATATTCTTAAATTAAATAGAAAACCTTTTAAACTCATCATTTAACTTATAAAATAAATTCTCGCTAGCCATCATGTAGTTCTCGCTAGCCATCATCTATTTTTATCTTCTTCTTCTTTTTTTTAAAGCTGCCTAATCTGATATTTGCCTATAAGTATCTATGTTCTAAGATGAAGAAAAGGACTGGGAGATACCATTCCTTGGTACCTGACTTGGCGTTAAGGGCCCCAATGGTATTGACCTTCCAGATCTTGGCCTCCTTTTTTAAAAAGTCATTGAATGCATGAAAATAAGACCATCAACCCATCCATCAACACACACGCACACCACATCCACATGCATAAATATAAACCTTTTCACTCACAAATAGTGGCCTCATCCTTAGTGCCCACATTTTCAGCTCCTGTCTGAAGTGCTAATTTTGTTCTTGAATTTTAATGGTCTTGCAAGTTTCCTACACAATGAAAGCACTGATCAGAGTTCTGCTTTGCAGGATGCATATGTTTTGTTTTGAACTGTCAGACACTGATTCTGTTGTTATAAGTTGTGATTTCGGCAGCTGGTTCTTGTTGGAAGTTGTTCCGTGTCTGACCAACAAACCAGTTCATGAAATTCCCATCAACTGCGCAACGAGCTCCATATTTGGATGTTTGCTCTCAGGTTTTTAGCCTTCTATCCATACACGCTCCCCTAAATTGGTTTCATATGTGTGCAGGAACTCATTAACAGTCCCCAGGCGACCATGCAAGATGGAGGGGAGGGGGTTGAACTCGCCCTCTTCCCTGGTGAGAAGGCACATTTCCATGCATTTTTTTTTCCTAGCCTAAAAGCCTTCTTTGTGAGCTGTGACCATAAATACCACAGCGAGCCTGCTCAGTCTGTTCACAGCCTGCTGCAATCTGCCAGTCTCACATTCGGCCTCCAGTTTGCAGCATGAAGATCCTGAGCTGTGCACTCGTCTTGTCCTGCTACCTTTGGGCAAGTGTTGCTCACAACCGGGATGGAGAAAATGCCGCTGGAGTAGGCGGGGGTAAAAACCTCTGGAATGAACCCGTCCAGTTTTTTACGAAAACCAAGGACAAATGCTCCATGATGGTGACGGGACATGAGGAGCTAACCAGGCTGCGTATCTCCTGCACGGGCCAGGAAGCATCTTACTGGTGTGAATACGAGGGCAAGCCAGACATTTGCCGCAACTACAACAACAATCCTCATCACTTCTTCATGCAGATCATGTGGGACTTGCGCAAGTTAAAAAATGCCTGCCAGGGTCCACAAATCCTCAAGCCCGTCATGTGCAAGAAAACATCGGATGAATCCAAAATGGTCTTCACCACTGGTTCCTCAGGCTCTGTGGTAGAGAGACCACTAAAACCACAAACCACACACGCCACACCTGCCAAGCAGGACCAGCCCAAACCAGAGCAAGCCAAATCTCAAACATCTACGAGTGCACCACGTACTGATCAAGCCAAACCAAATGGCACAAGACAAAAGCCAATTAGACAAAAGACTGCAAAACCTCAAGCAACAAAACCTCCACCGGCCCGACCCGCAAAGGCCAAAACAGAGCAAGTCAAAGCAGAGTCGGCAAAACCTGTGGCATCCAAACCAGGGACCAAAACAACAGCACTAAAGAAGGTCTTGACACCAAAGGCAGCTACACCGGCGCCAACAACAACCACACCAACACCCACGAGATCAGCCGAGATCCTGGCACAGCAGTACTGTTGGTACAGCATGCAGGACTTCTGCACCAAAGTCATCGGCTGGTTCACGAAATAACGTAAGACATTTTATTTGTGATTTATGTTTTAATTCTGTTCATGAAAGATGTTCATGACCAACAGTTTCTTGTTTCTCACTGTTCCTCAGATACACCCAGCTGAAGGAAAAACTTGAAAATCCTCACACAGTAGCCTGGTGCGGTTCTGTGGGAAGGAGAGACCCGATGGGAAGCAGAAGATAACTGAGTGTGCCGTGTATGTCGTTAGAATGGAAGAGATTTGGATGGATGTGTAGTGAAAAGCCTCGGTATCGTCATATACAGATGTCAAGTTGCACAGACCTTGATTCCACTCCACCGTGTGTAAAATGAAGTCCAACGTTTACTCTCCAAATACGTTTACTGTAATCAACCAGAGCTTTATATATACTTTGAACCTCATGTAGCACACATACAGTAGCTCTCAGGCAGGCGGTTTTGTGAACGTTGTTATAAATGTACAGTTAAACACACCTCAGAGGCTTCAGAGACTGACTTGTCTTGGTTTGTTTTAGGAATTAATCCGAGTACTTCTACTAAAGTAACCAGATTAGTTTACTAACGAATGTAGTAGATGCATACTATACTGAATGATCAAAAGTGTATGAAAGTCTGAAATGATGATGAATAAATGTGGACTTTTTTAAATAACTTTGTCTATGGTTGGTGAAACATACAGCAGAGGGCGCTGGTGACTCGAAAAAAACAAACAAACGAGCGCCATGTGACCAAGTTAAATTATAATATAACACGCTTATTACGTTATAATGTTCATAGCTGGACTGGTGGCCTGCTCAGGGTGTAACCCTGCCTCCCTGTGACACTGATGGATGGATGGGTGGATGGATGCATGTTATATTAACTAATGTCTCATTGATGCTCCATAACATTAAAATGGAACAATAACAGTTATATGGTGGTGAAGTGGTTAGGGTGCTGGGTTCAAGCTGTGTTTTCGAATCTCTGTTAGACCCCCACTGTGCTAAGAACCCTGGGCAAGGTCTTAACTACAGGTGTGCCTCTGTCCACCCAGCAATTTAAATGGACATACTTTTGAGAAGGAAAAAAGTCATTCCTTATTTATTAAAGCTAGTTGTCTTGCTTGTTGCTAACAGAAAAAAGTAAGGAGGCGTCCGTGTTTATGGTTTATCTTAAATACATGTAGGTCGAAAGTGACTTAATCTCCTACATCGTATTTCTTATGTCATATGCAGCATTGTTCTTTTTTTAAACAATAAATCCCTGTTATTGTAGATGTACTGGGTCTATGGCAAACTACTCATTCAAAAAGTAAATAGGAGGATTAATAAATGTGCTGTTATATTTTTTTAGTCAAAATGTGCAAATTGGATGTTTTTGCTTTATTTTTCATTTCTAACTCTTACAAATTGTAGGTTGCAATTTTTTGTAGTTAAATCAGGTTGGCAGCACAATCCATCCATCACATTATGCACTGAAATAGTAGCTTTTCCCAAGTCCCTGATGTAGTGTTTTAAAAATCTGATGAATTTGAAGATGGATTTCACGAATAACAACTGAAAACTGACATTTCTGTAGCGATTGTCATAATAGTGTGGCACGGTGGCATAGTGGTTGGCACTTGCGCCTTCCAGCAAGAAGGTCCTGGGTTTGCGTTCCGGGCTCGGTGAGGACGCATCTGTGTGGAATTAGTATGTCCTCCCCATGCTTATGTGGTTGTTTTCCCGGTACTCTGGTTTCATTCCACAGTCCAAAGACATACACATTAGGCTAATTGGCTATTCTTGATTGTCTCTAGGTATGAACGTGAAAGTGAATGGTTTTGTCAAATTTTTCAGCACTCCCAAAATATTTTACTTTTTCCCCTGAAGTTCAATGTCCTCTGATGTATACAGATAGTTTCCAATGTGTATCGATGTTCTACAATTCTGCGAACATCAGAGTATGACTAGTATCGTGTGAGCGCACCTGTATAAAGACATTATAAAGAACTTTAACTCCAAATTAATCTATAAAATGCACATTCAATTAGATTTAATTCACCTACAAAAACTTCACTTACAAATTCAGATGAAGGCTGTAATTTCAGATTTGTCCATTTAAAATTCAGATTGTACTGAGGTGCTGCTTCATTCTGCAAATCACAGCTCAAAAAAAAAGGTTAAATACAATACAACGATGAAAGAATTTAGGTTACGTTTTCTTCACAAAGTCCATTAAAAAAACAAGATGTTTATTTCTAAAGGTTAGAAACTAACAGGAAGATCAATACCACTGGACTAAAGAAATGAGACACCACACATGACTCTGCATCACTCAGGACAAGCCAAATCAAGTTCCTTTCCTTTTCCTTTCAAGTGAACATTCCTGTAAGAGATTATCTGACTGTTCCCGTGTGTGTGTGTGTGTGTGTGTGTGTGTGTGTGTGTGTGTGTGTGTGTGTGTGTGTGTGAGTGTGCTATAAAAGAGCTTTCCAGAAGTTCAGGTGTAAGGATACTGAACTGCACGCACGAGGCACAGCAGGTAACTTTATTCACTAATATTCACAGGTTTACATGGGGCTACGTTAATACACAAAAACATTAAAAAACACAGACACTTTTCAGCATCTGATTCACATTTTTACAAAAAACTAATCAAATCATTTGCACCCCAAACAATGAGGTTGTCTTAAATATATTTTTAATCATTTATATTTAGAAAAACAAAATGTCTTTGTGTGTCGAAGTGTCTCCAATCTGAAGAGCTAACATTACCAGCTACCTCGGTTAAACTGCTTAGTCGTTTGAGAAATATTAATGCTAACAGGAGATAATGGTCGAAAGTGTGTATTTTATAAAGGAGTTTAAAGTGAAAAGGAAAGAAAGTCATTTGAAAACTTTACAATGGCAAAAAAAATTAATTCTGACAGTAAAAAAAAAAAAAAAAATTTTCAATTTAATATGATAGCATGACGTCTGCAGACTATACACATAAGAATTTAGTTATTTTTAACTGTAAAAGATATGTGACTTTGGGATTTATGTCTGGTTTTGTTTTACATTTATGTTTGTATGGACAAGAAGTAATTTAAATCAAATGTGTGTGTGTGTATATGTGTATATATATATATATATATATATATATATGTGTGTGTGTGTGTGTGTGTGTGTGTGTGTGTGTGTGTGTGTGTGTGTGTGTGTGTGTGTGATTTTTTTTTACAATAAATTTTTGTACTCAGCAGCCTCTTATTTCTATATAACGGATAGTGCTGTGTACTACGCCATTAATGGAAGCAACAAAATGTATTTTTCAAAAAATGACATTTTTCAAAATCCTTCTATCTATAACATTTACCACTCATGGAGGAGGAAACCCACACAAGCGCAGGAAGAACATACAAACTCAGCTAAAATTCTAAAGAAGATTTGAACCGTGAATCTTCTCATTGTGAGGCGAGAGTGCTAACCACTGATCTACCACCTCTCATCTATTTTTAAAACAATCTACATATGACAACAGGGTGGTGTGCTGTGGATTGACACAGTGATTACATACACTCATTTTCTAAACTGCTTAATCCTAATTAATCAGTCGCGGGGAGCCCATCTTAGCCGACTCTGGGCGAGTGCGGGCAACACTCACACAAGCATTCACACTCACACTCACACCTACAGGTGATTTGGAACAGCCGATTAGTCTACTGTGCATGTTTTTGGACTGTGGGAGGAAACTGGAGTACCCAGAGGAAACCCATGCAAGCACGGGAAGAACACGCAAACTCCACACAGAAACGCCCGAGCTGGGAATTGAACCCCGGCCTTCTTGCGGTGAGGCGGACGTGCTAACCGCTATGCTACCATGCCACCCATAGGTACTATTACCAAAGTAATAATTCCTTCATGTGTTTAGTGTTCCTACAGCAGTCTGCCAATACTTTTTAATATTTTATTATATCTATCATCTACGGAGACCCCATACTTTACCCTACTTTTAGTTATGTTCTCTGCTGTGTTTGTATTATAACATATTAGAACAAGCAAACACCACTGTTCTTAGAGCAGCTGTTATAGAAAATTTATCAGCACCTTCTGACCAATAAGATTCCAGAAAATTATACAGCAGAACTGCTACACAAGTGATTTATAAATGAAAAGAATAAAAGGTTTGTAATCATTTCTACATGTTTTTTTCAGTGACAAAAAGAGCTATTATTAATATGTTCAACCGTGAAACCACTTAAGATGCTGCTTGTTGTGCTCGATGAGCGTGTTGATTGAACAGCTGGCATGTATGTAGTTACATCAGTCTGTAGTATTTCAACGACAGCTGCATGCATGGTTTGGAGCTTTTACCTGCGGCTATGTTTATACTCCAGGAGTCCACGCCTTGGTTCCACAGCTAGTGAGGAAAATCAACAGAACATTTTAAAGTCACCAAGGTTCCTATCCTATCTGTGAACTTCAATGTGGTGTTAAATATTAGGTAAGTATATTGCTTTAAATAGGCTGTCGTCTGCATGCTTATTCATTAGCCTAGATTACAGATTAATTCTAGATTCTGAAAAATCACAGTTAGCAGTCCCTACTGTTTGAGATAGTTTATTCATTATCAGAGATCATACTGTAGCACCTCACCGTAAATGCACTAAAGGAACTTGTGCAGAAAATCAAAAGAAGCATAGCCTGGAGAAACTGAGAGCCACAGTGGTCTAACCCCCCAAAACTGAAAAATGTCGATAAGGTCAATGCATGCCAGAATGGTCCCTTAATTTTCCTTATTATCTTAACTTTCATATCATTCTTCCTAAAAACACCTTTCTGTTGGTTAGACCACTCTGGTTCTCAGCCCTTCACCTACGTTTGGCGAAGGTATTATAATTACTGGGCGTTGTTTGTCTGTGGACAAAATGCTGACCACACCCGTGCATGAATTGTCACCAAATTTGTTAAGGACACCACCCTACCGGATTTCCAAAAATGGTTTGATTTTGGATTGTCATGGTCAGAGGTGAAGGTCAAAGTTTTGCACGTAGACAAAATTTGAACTGCTTGTTTCTGTGACTCTTGGATGCAGTAAGAGGCAGATAGGAAACTATATACACACTTTTAAACAGCATAATTCTATTTTGCCTTGAGTGAGCTTGAACAGGGAAAATCAAGGTCACAGGACTTTGAGAGCTTTATATCTTCGAAACAAGTGCCGACAGACAGCTGTTACTATGGAACACTAATAGGAAACCATATACGGACTTTCAGATCAGACAATCACTTTTTACATTGAGTCACTTTGAAAAGTCAAAGCTATCTTGTAAACCCTTCAAATGAGAAATTGTTATTTATTTATTTGTTTGTTTGTTTTAATTATTAATTATTATTTTTTTTGCTAATTTGGTCACATTTACGTTCTAAAGAATATACTTTAATACAAGTAGATGGGAAATTAACACCAATGCACAAAAACTGGGACAGAGTTTTGTAATCTGGGCCACTTTATTCATGGCTCATATATTTTATGTGTACGTATATGTACTCTTGATGTTTCTCTTCTTTTCTCAATAATTCTTATTTTCCTTTTTCAGGTCTCTCCTTTTCATTAATTTTTGATCTCTTTGTCTTCCAGAGTATCCCCCCCCCCCCCCCCCCCCCCCTTCCCCCCCCTC
>JAOUQZ010000001.1:26203838-26217635 GCA_028564935.1 Neosilurus hyrtlii
ACACACACACACACACACACACACACACACACACACACACACACACACACACACACACACACACACACAGACACATGCACACACTCATACATCTCAAGTAAAACTAAAAAATAAAGCTATTAAACTGCATAGATGCTCTTGGTCTACAGTTCTCTGGAATATTTATATCCTTCTCTGGCTTTCTGTTGGCGATAATACAGTCAGCCTCCTTTTACCCTGTGGGAATCTGCCCTCCGATGCATAATGTGTAATTCAGTGTTAGTATTATTATTATTTTATTATTATTTTATTATTATTTTAGTTTGTGCTTTGCACTTTGCTATGCATGCCCTGCGATGGCCTGGCGAGCTGTCCAGGGTGTTCTCTGCCCTCGCCCAGAGTCGGCTGAGATGGCCGCCAGCCTCCCCGCGACCGTAACTAGGATTAAGAGCTTCAGAAAATGAATGAATGAATGAATGAATGAATGACTTTGCTATGCAATGTCAGCAGCTTCCTTTACTCATGTGCTTTAACATCATATACATCATCTTTTCCTGGCACTGAATTTTTAACCCCCTTTTGCGTTCCCTCAGGGCGGAGAGCTTATAATTCCTCTGTAGTGTGTAAACATATATCATCTTTATTTCCTCCCTACCCCACTACCTTCAGTAGTGAAAGAAATTACATTACTGTGTACGTGTATTCACCATCAATTCTGCTTTGTCTATATTTGATCTAGCAATCTGCTCTCCATCTGACAGGATTAGATGACTCAACTCCCTGCTGTCCTCCTCCATCTTCTTAATCATCCCCTTATATCCCGTATCAGAGCCGAATTTCCAGTTGAACCACAGCCATCTCTCTGATGGCCTCTCTTTGTTTGTCCTCCTCACTACTGCCTGAAATATTTTACACTCAGTGTTTTATTTAATCATTTTCTGAACCATTTAATCTTAATTAGGGTGGCGAGGAGGCTGGCGCCCATCTCAGCCGACTCTGGGCGAGGGCAGAGTACACCCTGGACAGCTTGCCAGGCCATCGCAGGGCAGAAACACGCTGACTAAAACCCAGTGTCCTACTCTTTACATAGTAGGATAAAATGACAAATGAATGAATGAATAAATAAATAAATAAATAAATAGCTGTCCAGGGTGTACCCTGCCCTCGCCCAGAGTTGGCTGAGATGGGCACCAGCCTCCCCGCAATCCTAATTAGGAATAAGCGGTTCAGAAAATGAATGAATGAATGAATGAATAAATAAATAAATTAAGTAATTAATTGCTAATAGAGCTACTTTCTCCAGATGATGCATCACAGCTGGCTGTAAATTCTAAACATGGCCGCCTTGTGAATGTTCTGTGATATAAAAAATCTGAAAACTGTGTGCTCTTCTGGTTTGGGAAGTGGAAATAGTGATCTTTCCTCCAGTATGTTCTTCCCACTTTAAGAACACTTCTATTACCTCACTTCTATTACCTCTCACTTACCATCTTTTCAGTTGCCTATAATGTTTTATGCACATTAAAATCACTGCACCATATTACATTAGTTTTATCTTGGCTTTCTATTTCCTCCAGCTCATTTAGCTCTAATGGTTTACATGGATTATCCTTTCTTTCTGCTCACACCTCCATTACTGCATATCCCCTTCCCCTATTATACTCCTTTTCTTATAAAGGTAGGACAGCTGTGGGAGGAAACCTATGCAAGTGAGGGGAGAACATGCAAATGCTACATAAAAAGGCTACTAGCTGAGTTTTGAACCTTGAATATTTTCTCTGTGAGGTGACAATACTAACCACCAAGGCAATGTGCCATCCAAAATTGTCATGTCATGTCATTTTCAGAACCGCTTAATCCTAATTAGGGCCGCGGGGAGGCTGGCGCCCATCTCAGCCGACTCTGGGCGAGGGCAGAGTACACCCTGGACAGCTCGCCAGGCCATCGCAGGGCAGAAACACACTGATGGCTAACAGCCTACTCTTGACGAAAATCAGCAATGATTCTTTTACATGCCTCTCACCATAGACAGTGAGAGACATGGCCGGCATTTGATAACCCAGTTAGCTGCACTGGGGGCCATCCAAAATTCATTCATTCATTCATTTGCTGAACCGCTTAATCGCAATTGGCTCACAGTGAGGATGGAGCCCATTTTAGCCGACACTGGGCAAAGGCTGGGTACACCCCTGAACAGCTCGCCGATCCATTGCAGGGCCAACACACACACAACCATTCACACTAGCATCAGACACAGGGCAATTTGGAACAGACAATTGGTTTAATGTGCATGTTTTGGGACTGTGGGAGGAAACCAGGGTACCTGGAGGAAACCCGCGCAAGCACGGAGAGAACATGCGAACTCCACACAGAAACACCCTTGCCGAGCGCAGGAATCAAACCCAGGACCTTCTTGCTATGAGGCGGACATGCTAACCACTACACCACAGTACCGCCCTACCCTTTTCAGTTACCCTTAATACTTCCTATCTACCGTCCCTCCTATTTTCCTCACCTGGAGTTACTGGCTCCACTTCCTCGTTTTTCATCAGTCTGCTTCTCCATCTGAAACTCTCTCCCTACCCTTTATGTACCGAAGCTCTGCCTCTTATTTTATAACTTCATCTCACTGGAATGGGGTACTGTGCTCCCCAGTACAAATACAGCCCTTCGGTCTTATTCCTTCTCCAGATTCACCGTATACATGATCAACACACTTGGCACAGATTTTCTCCTCCTTGCACAGCTTTGCTTTATGTGCTTATTTTGCTTATTAACCTTCTGAGACTTAAAACACGTCATTGGTTTTGATATGTCATCTCTTACCCTGTATATCCAAAGTATAATCATCTTGGCAGGTTCTTTGTTTCAAACTCTACCAGGACTGGCTCTATTTCCATTTTCACGATGCCCTTAGGCATTTTTCTGACACTCTAGATCCGATATATCTCTTAAATTTTTTATAAGCTCTTCCATACAAACTAAGGACAATTCTATAAATCACATCCTTGCAGCCCATCATCGTTACTACATTGTTTACTCTAATTGTACCAACACTATCCATCTTTTGTTAAACCTGATTTCTAAATTGCACCCTACTGACCCTATTCAATTTCCATGAATTTCCATCAAAACTACATTTAATATATTCCTGTTCCCAATTTCTGATCTACCCATATCCTCCCTCCCCCCATTACAACCTCTCTGCCGTCTCCGTACCTTCCAGCTGCCATCATTCTCCACTTTCTCGATCATCTTCTCTCTTATAAACCTTCATGTTTTAAATGTAGGCAGGACTAACTAGTCAGGTAGCCAAACTAACTACCACTAATGTGTATAAATCTGTGCATCTGTAATTTGATAGCAGGGACTAATTTAAGAATTTTATAGGTAACGGTATTGATGACATCACAAAACGAGCTTCTTTATAGCTAAACAAACAACACCAACACGTGGAGATATGACTCCGTATTTAAATCCACTAGGTTCTTGTTAATGTATGATGTACGGTTTAAAATTGTCAACGCTACTGCACCGTCACCAGGTTTTCTCAGTGAAGCACACTCTGAAAGGGTGGGCTCAATTAGCATATCATAAAATAAACAGCTTGCAGCTTTATATTTAGATCTAATGTGTATGTTTAGGTTTACTTTCGCTCACTCACTTAATCCTACTAGGGTCACGGGGAGGCTGGAGCCTATCTCAGCCAACACTGGGTGAAGGCAGGGTACAACCTGAACTACTCACCAGACAATCCACACACACACACACACACACACACACAACCATTCACACTCACGCACCTAGGGACAATTTAAAACAACCATTTAGCCTTTGGATTGTGGGTGGAAACTGGAGTACCCGGAGAAAATCCGCACAATCACAGGGAGAACATGCAAACTTCGCACAGAAATACAGAGCCAGGGATTCGATCCCAGCACTTCCTTGCTGTGAGGTGCAATGTGCTAACCACTACACCATTCACACTCACACTAACATCTAAGGGGCAATTTGGAACAGCAGAATACGCTAATGTGCATGTCTTTGGACTGTCGGAGGAAACCAGAGTATCCAGAGGAAACCAATGCAGACATGGGTAACACATGTGCACAAGCTCGCCAGGCCTTCACAGGGCAGAAACACGCTGCAGACTACTCTTGACGAAAATCAGCAATAGTTCTTTTACATGCCTCTCACCACAGACCGGCCTATTATAACCCAGTTAGCTGCACGGGGGGGGGGACCGCAGTGACATCCCGTTGAAACCGAGGCTTGATCCCCCGACCTTGGGATCAGTAATCCAGCACCTACCACCAGGCCACCACTGCCCCAGTGTTTAAATTCAATATTAATCATTTACATATAATATTTAACATAGATATTATTATTCATTCAAAATATTTTCTCATTTCTGATTGGTGGAAAGCCACCTGCTAATACTTGGTATTCCCCTATTAGCCAAGTTATCTATCACTGACATCGGCTAAGTTGAATGATGATTGCACCTGCCAATGTTCCTCCTCATAGATATCATATAAGACAGAGAGGTATTACATAATTGGTACTGTTTGTACACAGTATTTGGCTCTATGTCCCATGTAGAGTATGTTTAGTGCTAAATTGCTTGTTTAGTGTAGCTGTACAAGCTACTTCTCATCATATGCTTACACATAATAATTCACTTCTGACCACAACCTGATTCTACAGGCATGTGTGTTTGGCTTTAATAGCATTATTATACCCCAACTTATCATGTCATTTCAGACTGGCAGACATCTGGCTAAGGGAGGATTCAAAGATTTATCATCTAGGACAGGGGTCACTATCCTAGTGGTGACCCCTGATCTAGGATATATGGCTATATGATTTTCTCACGCAGCTTGTACATCAAAAATCCACATCTATATGTCTTTCAACTCATTCCAGTCTTTATCTGTATGTTAGGAGTCTGACAACAAGCCTCAGATAGGGACGGCTTAAAACACACCACTGTCAAAATGCAAGTAGACATTTGGCCAAACCAATTAGCTACATGGGGACAACCTTGACCTCAACCAAGATTATTAGATGATCGTTTTATTTTTTTTTTAATAAAAAAAAGTATTAGGGTTATCTCTTTTCAATAAGATTTAAGATTAGGAATTTTTATAAGCTTCCTATGGAAAAGGATGAGAGATAACCGTGCATGTGAAAATACTGTCCATCACATACATGCAAGACATATTGCATCTTTCAGACAAGGAAAAAAAAACAGAAATTAAAATATCACACAACATTCATCTGCACACTGCATGAAATATTATAGGCGCATTCAGGGAGTGCAAGGTACCTTCACCTTGGATGCAGCATAGATAATGTAGAAAATAGGTCCTATGGGGACTGGTTTTAATTACCCAAGTGCTTATCTTACAATATGTTTGATAGTATGTAGGTGTATACAAATTAAGGTAAAGTCTGTAGGGTTTTAGGAAGCTTGTCCCCAGTTTCTGTAGTGTGAAGCAACTAGGAGTTCAACTCCTCCTGGATGGGACGTCCATCTCAGGATACCTTACCAATAATTTGTACTGATACCCATTTATACGGCTGGGTGGACAGAGGCACACTTGTAGTTAAGACTTTGCCCAGAGATCTTAGCACGACCTCTTGATCATGAGCCCAGCACCCAAACCACTATACCACTGGCCCAACATGTATTCATATTAGTAGGTAAAATTATTTTTGAAGAATTTAAGAGATGGCTGGGGTTTGGCTTTAAGAGGTCACTTAAGGTCAAAGGTAATTGTTATGTCATTTAATTTTTTCCCGACCTTGGGATCAGTAATCCAGCACCTTACCACCAGGCCACCACTGCCCCCAAAAGTAATTGTCCCATTGTAAAGTCCATGTATGGTTTTTCATTACATTTACATTATTGGCATTTGGCAGATCCACAGCAATTTGCTTTATTTTTTTAAAAAAATGTATTTATTTATTATACAACTGAGGGTTAAGGGCTTTGATCAGGGAGCCCATCAGTGGTAGCTTGGTGGTACTGGGGCTTGAACCTCCGACCTTTGAAACAGTAACCCAGAGCATTAACCACTGAGCCACCACTGCATATTATTTGTGTTCCATAATAAAGACAGGTGTATCAACTTGATTTTGAACTTTTGCGATCCCTTCAGGCCACTCAGTGGGGATTATGCTGTTTGAAGGTAATAACATAGTTTCCTCTTGCATCTATGGGTCTGCGTCCATGTCATATATAAGCAATTTTAATATTACCATGAGAAATCTCTAAAATGTTGTGCCCTTGCTCTGACCTTGACCTTTTACCTTGACATTCCAAGATCAGATCATTTTCTGGGACTTTTGGGTTTAGTTCCCACCAAGTTTGGTGAGATCCTTGCATGAATGTGGTCAGGATTCTGTTCTCAGACAACCAGACAAACAAATAAACACACTCACAAACACTGGTGAGTACAATATCTCTGCCAAGACAACATTTTATGGCAGAGATAATACAGTTTGAAAGACATAGGGTATTGTTGGTCCCCCCTGCTGGCAGTATGCAAGAAGTACATTTAGCAAGTTTTGCTAATCTGCCAAAAAACCCTCAAATGAAGCCTCACACGTAACGTACGAGGAATTTAAATGCATTATAAACAGGTTGTATGTATAATCATATAAATATGTATAAATAATATACTATGCTATAGGTTATGAAGTACATTATGCAGTACCACCATTTTTAGTTGAAACGAAAAAAAAAAAAAGCCCACAAATAACAACAGTCGAGATAGAAGAAGCAAAGCTGAGCAGGCAGGAGGCGGAGCTACTTTCTGACCCAGAAAATTACCAAGAAAAAACAATAACCTAACATGAACAAAAATAGGCAAATTTGTTTCATGGCAATTTAAGTGATAAAATGATAAACATAAAAGGTTAGCTTTTGAAAAACTATTCACAATCACACCTAGGGCAGCCATTTAACCTACTGTGCATGTCTTTGGACTGTGGGAGGAAACCGGAGTACCCGGAGGAAACCCATGCAAACACGGAGAAAAACATTCAGACTCCATACGGAAACACATAAGTCCAGGAATCAAATCCAGGACCTTCTTGCCGTGAGCTGGACGTGCTAACCACTACCCCAACACACTGTCCTGCAGCACTAATGTTCTAACACTATTTAACGTTATTCCTTCCAGTACAGCATCATCTAAGGGAAGCATTTAATCTGATGTTGTTTTCAAGGCTGTTTGTTCTGTATGTTATGCACTTGTACTGTTTAAACATTAATTTTCTGTATTGGAATAAAAAACACAAAACAGTTTTTTTTTAATTTACAACACCATGTTCATTTTGTAAGCAAAATTCATGTTGGTTTAATAAAGCGCACTTTGGTTCATCAGTCTCCTTTGCTGAGATCTCCTGAGAGCGGTGGGATTATTAAAACCATATCTTATTCCACGATCATAAAATGCACAGACACACACATCCACAGAGCCACACCTGCAGGCGTACTTAAAGCAGACCCCCATAATTCATCAGGATTCAAAAGTGTAAGTCTTTATGGAATATATTTCGATGAATAATGAATGAAATTTATTATTATCGACTTCTTGTGAGAATTTCCACACTGTGTTGCCTGTAGAGGATTTTTTATTGTGTGGAACATGAGGTGGAATTATAATGAGGTGGGGTAAAAAGAGACAAAGCACTTTGGCACATCATAGACCTTATTGAAAAACGTCACGGTATATTCAAACAGATTTTTTTTTTAAACAACCAACAGAGTGAAACGTAGATCACTGAAAATTGGACATCCGATAATGCCTCTTCCAGGAGCATCTGCTTTTGGCAGGAACGACATTCTGGCAGCTTTGACTTAATTAGACATGAAAAAAAAATCATGATTAGAAACCCTGTTGCTGTAGGCTGTCAGATTTGTACTATACTGCAGATGCAGGATGAAAGACGACTGGATCACACGGAGTGTAAACAGCCACCAATGACATATAAATGTCCTGTATTCAACTGCTGATCTGTAGAGAAAGATTTATAAACAATAATAATAGAATTAATATGTAAAACAAAATCTAATAACATCAAATTTTAGAGATGAACATATTCAAAGATTTAATTTTTATGACTATTTTGAAGCGGTAAGCCACAGATAAATTATTTCCTACAGAATCTATAAAAATAAAGTGTATGAAGACATTAAAAATTTATATAGAGATAAAAGCATGCCTCTTCTTCATCAAATAAACACAAAATACATTAATAAAAATAGTAAGCTTCATTAAATCAAGTAAGAGACTTCATTTTGACAAATATGACTTTAAATTACAAAATAAAATATTATTAAAATATATATTTCACACTTTTATGTTCTTTTGTTGCAATACAGAGAACTGTCAGTCCACTGCACCATTTCATTCTGAATAGTGATTTCAGAAATAGTCTTCACCAGAACACTGTGTCCTTGCAACAGTAGAAATCCACA
The DNA here is from genome assembly GCA_028564935.1 of Neosilurus hyrtlii. Classification (NCBI taxonomy): domain Eukaryota; kingdom Metazoa; phylum Chordata; class Actinopteri; order Siluriformes; family Plotosidae; genus Neosilurus; species Neosilurus hyrtlii. Next base: position 26,212,309 of record JAOUQZ010000001.1, read on the forward strand.
ACCTTCCAACAGTGTTTCCATTCTTAAAGCCTGAGGCTCCTGCAGTTCACAAAGTGTGGCTCCCTGAAGGAGCGGCCGGACTGCATGGCTACGTTTCGCACAGAGTTCCTCAGTTGTTTCAGTACCATCCACAGCAGGAGTGCCATTAGCAGAAGAAGAAGGGTAAGAAGTCCAATATACACGCACACGTTCCAGCCCCATCCCACTGCAAGTGGTAGAGAGGTGGAGGCAACCAGGAAGCGTCTTGGGGCAGGCATCTGGTTCCACAGATCTGAAGGCGACAACTGCTGTCCTTCATATGTTTCCCAAGAGACGTAGTTAGGCACTAAACATTCCAGGTGCTTGGATCTGGGAGTGTGTCAGTCCTTCTGGTGTGAGTTTCTCCTTGGCATTTTTTTCTACCTTTCAACAGACATGTCTGGTGTCTGCTGTGGTGCTCTCAAAATGAGACTTGTGCTGCTTTTCCAAAAAAGCTCCCTCTGCTGTTCCCTCCCACTGTGGAAGGCGGACAGGCACTCTCCCTGATTTCTCAGCAGGTGAAAGCAAAACACACACACACACACACACACACACACACACACTCATTACAAGTAAATCAGGTCCCAACTTGCATAGGAGGATAAATAAATTACAAAGCAGGCTTTTGCTCCATGAACATCAATCAGAAGGTCCATCTGTTTTCATGTGATGATCAGGATTGACTAAATGTTTTCGGCATCATCAAGACATCATCAAGACAAGATTAAGGTTTCATACAGTAGCTTTGTCCATTGATGGTTAAAAGAAAAATGAACAGCTTTTTTCACTGACTCAAGTTAATTAATTCATAATACATATACATATTTATAAATATAGCTGCATATATATATATATACATATATAAGTATTTTCTTTTCATACAGCATATAATATAAAACTTTAAGACCAATCACATTTCCTTATTTTTATTATATATATATATATATATATATATATATATACACACACACACACACACACACACACACACACACACACACACACACACACACACACAAATGGCTACATTATTATTATTATTATTATTATTGCTGCTGCCGTTATTGCTGATGTTGTTTCTGATGCTATTATTAAACATAATACTTATAATAAATAATATTATAAATATTATGAGTAGGGTGGTGCAGTGGCACAGTGGTTAGCCTGTCTGCCTCATAACAACAAGGTCCTGAGTTCAACTCAGTGAGAGTGTTTCTGTGTGGGGTTTGTATGTTCTCCCCGAACTTGTGTGAGTTTCCTCCCACAGTCCATAGACATGCACATTAGGCTAATTGGCTGTTCCAAATTGCCCCTAGAAGTGTGTGTGTGTGTGTGTGTATGTGTGTGTGTGTGTGTGTGTGTGTGTGTGTGTGTGTGTCTGCCCGGCAATGGATTGACAAACAGTTCAGGGTGTACCCTGCCCTCACTCAGAGTCGGCTAAGATAGGCTCCAGCATCCCTTTTGGTAGTATGAAGTGGTTTGTAAAATGGTTTATTTATTATTATTATATATTTTTTTAATATATGTTGTTGTTGTTTTTAAACTCTATCTATTTATTTATTTATTTATTATTATAAATATTATGAGTAAAAAAATTAACTCTTATATGAAGCTTCTTGTTTTGCTTTAAAATAAAAATGTATAATATATAATGAGTACATATTCATATATTTAACTTGTTTTTTATATTCTTAGAATAGATATAAATATTTATAAGCAGCCAACCAAATATCAGATAATTTCTGCCTAATCATTCATAAATTTCATTAACAAGACAATTATAAATTATAAATTTTCAGGATGAATCCCAAATAGCCTCCTCTTTCATACACAGTGCACTATGTAGGAATCCAGGCGTTGTTGTTTAATAGAATAAACAGTGCACTTATCTAACAACTCATGAGCCATTTTAGAACGCAGCCCTGTCTCCGTGGCAACCGGGGATGTGTCAGGGCAGGGAATAAAAAAGATGGCGGTCTAGCATTAAGTGAAGTGTTTGCTAGCTCGGAAAGCCAGTTTTTGATCTGTTTATGACGCCTCAAGTCGCTTTAGTGAGTTTTAGACTTTGTAATTCGGATTTTAAAGTGTATTATGTGTATCCGGAAGTCTCACTAGTTAGTTTATATGCACGAAACGGTGGGATGTGTGTGATTAGCTGAACTAGCAGTGTGTTGTGATCCTGGATCAGAGCACTGTTAATCCGTGAGTTCATGTTAATCCACTCATTTGTGATGATGTGTCTGGCTGCTGTTCTCCCTCAGACGAGGGATATATATATAGCTGTAATATTTCTTCTGTAGGTTATTTATCAGAGGCATGAATAATCCTGTAACTCATCCTAACATCTGCTGCCTGCTGTGATCTCTTTAAAACTGAGAAGATGGAGCTCAATTTAAGACATGTTGATTACCTGCAGGTAGGAGTCTTTTCATCCAGGTACACCTCTAATAACTGTATTTATTTTCATTTTTATTATGCCAGGTGGTTACAGTGATGCATATATTTTGCATCTACCCTGTCCTGAGATTGCATGCTTTTGCGAATCATTTAATAATAATAATAATAATAATAATAATAATAATAATAATAATAAAAGAATGCCTCCTGAACGCCTCCCTGGTGTGGTGTTTCGGGCATGTCCAACCAAGAGACCTCGGGGCCGACCCAGAACACGCTGGAGGGACTGCGTCTCTCGGCTGGTCTTGGAACGCCTTGGCGTCCCCCCGGAAGAGCTGGAGAAAGTGGCTGGGGAGACGGATGTCTGGACCTCCCTGCTTAGGCTGCTGCCCCCACGACCCGACCCAGGAACAAGCAGATGAAGATGAATGAATGAATGAATGAATTAATAATACATAAGAATAAATAAGGGCAGCACGGTGTTGTAGTGGTTAGCATGTCCGTCTCACAACTAGACGGTCCTGGGTTTGAGTCCTGTGCTCAAAGCTGTTTCCCCACAGTCCCAAAGCATGCAAATTAGGTTAAATGGCTGTTCCAGATTGCCCCAAGGTATGAGTGTAAATGGTTGTGTGTGTTGGCCCTGGTTGGAGCTGTTCAGAGTGTAACTTGCCTTCGCCCAGTGTTGGCTGAGATAGGATCCAGCCTCCCCACGACCCTAGTAGGATTAAGCAGTTCAGCAAATGAGTGAAAATTAGTTTTCACCAGGTGATTGCATATTCTTATTAGAAACTCTTTTCCCCCCATTCTTTTTCTAAGTTACATTTATCTATACAAATGCTGGCATGTGGTGGCGTAGTGGTTAGCACATCTCACAGCATGAAGGTCTTGGGTTCGAGTCCCGGGCTTGGCGAGAGTGTTTGGAGGATTTAGTGTGTCATGATGTGATGAAGCCAAGTATGCAGAGCTTAAGTTCAATAATGAGTGGGGATCAAACCAATGAAATAAACACTGTGCTATTTAGTTTTGATGGTTGAAGAGAGTTTGTTGCTGATGCAGTATTTCTAAAAGTTGGAATAACGAGTTTTTATATTCAGTAATAGGTGTTTCTTCCTGAAACTTATTTTGCACTCTTTCTTTTCCAAGGTTGCAGTGACATCTCCAAAAACAATGAAACTTTTACCTGCAGTGGGACGTAAAACGACACAAAAGGTGATTTATTTAAAAAAATTAATAAAGATAAAGTGAGAGTATACAGAGTACATGAAACTGATCTGGTTCTGTAAGCTGGAACAGATGTGACAGTATAAACCCTGTCTCAGCAACACACCCATGTTTGCAGATATCAGGAACATCTGGTTGAGATTATTCCACAGCAGGGTCTGAACATTTCATCTCATTGACCCCTCCCAAACTCTTAAATCACCTGTTATTAGAATAACATCTTTATTATTATGATTTCTCTTTAGGTTGCAGTTGCTGATCACGATGGTGTGATCAACTGTTTCGGGATGAAGAAGGGGGAGGCGGTGGTGAGTAATGAAGTTGTCAGTAGCTTATTCCATTTAATACGTCTTGAGTACGACACAATAGACAGAACGTGACAATTGTTGGCACCCAGAATGTGTACATTTGGATTAATTTCGTTAGGAAGCTGGGCTCATGATCAAGACCAAGAGTTGTGGGTTGTGCAAGATAGCGGTATTCATGACAGAGAACCTCTTCCAAAAAAAGATTAATAAAAACTTTTTTATTTTTGTCATATTTGGCAGACGCTATAATCCAGAGTAATTTAGGTTTTTTTTTTTTTTTCTTATTTATTCAACTGAGCTGTTGAGGGTTAAGGACTTTGCTCAAGGGCCCAACAGTGGCAGGTTGGTGGTACTGGGGCTTGAATCACAGGCCTTCTACTGAGGCAAAACTGTCCCAACTACATTTATCGATGATATACTTAATTTCTTCTAATGATCCTTCAAAATGTTAATTTTGATTGAACAAAGGTTTTTTTTTGCAGCCGACCCTGTACGTCCAAAACTTTGTGACCTTGCTTTGCCCTTGAACTTTGACCTTAACATTCCAAAATCAAACCATCTCTGCAAATCTGGTAGGGTCGTGTCCCCACCAGTGCATGGGTGTGGTCAGGATTTTGTTCAAAGACAAACTGAAAAACAGACAAACTCAGAAACGCCAGTAATTGCAGCAGCACCGCCAAAATGTCAGTTTTGGGAGGAGGGAAAAAATCAAAACATAATATTTGTAGCATGTTTTCATAAACTCAAACCTTAAAGTTATTCACATTTTTTCCCCCATGTTCAGCCTGTATTCAGAAGTCTTCCAGGACAGAAGATCTCCAGGCTGGAGCTGGGAGGTGCATTAGGAACACCACAGGAGAAGATATTTGTGTGCTCGGGGTCTGAGGTTAGGGGTTACACTAAAAAGGGCAAACAGTTCCTTTCTTTTGAGGCCAATGTGACAGAGAGCATTAACGCCATGTACGTTCTTATTTCATTTCCATGTATTTACTATATATTTAATGAATTTCTTTTATGTTGTTTTATTATTTCTGTGCTAATGTCAGACCCGGATATTAAGATTTTGAATGTTGTTGGCAGGCGTGTCTCTGGGTCGGACCTTTTTGTCTGTGCCAGGTACATTTACAACCACTATTGTGACTGCAAAGACCAGGACTATTATCTGTCAGGGGACAAAATCAATGACATGGTGTGTTTACTGGTTGAGGTGGTGGGACGTACGGTACCTGTTCTGGCGTGCCAAGACAGAGTGCGGCGTATATTAAAGGTAATGCCAGTATTAAAGTGGTACTTCACTCTCAGCTATATATGTGTGTGTGTGTGTGTGTGTGTGTGTGTGTGTGTGTATGTGTGTGTGTGTGTATATATATATATATATATATA
>JAOUQZ010000001.1:26231423-26278709 GCA_028564935.1 Neosilurus hyrtlii
AGAGTCGGCTGAGATGGGCGCCAGCCTCCCCGCGACCCTAATTAGGATTAAGCGGTTCAGAAAATGACATGACATATTATAATATATATTATTTGATTATATATGATTATATTCGATTATATAATATTTGATTATATTTGTAGTATCTAAATACAATCATAAGCCATCAAGATGTACATGGATTCATTATCAAATACTAACTGATGCTGATTATTTATTTATTCAATTCAATTTTTTGTGTGTAATCTCATTTGAACCGCACCCAGTGACCACAAGCACATGCACCGCCTATTGTTCACGTCAGTTTTTTAAATTTCCTTCGAGACTCCCTCCTTCAGAGCTTAACCGTTTTGATTAGTGAGGACGAGGAAGAAAATTGGACACGTTCAGCCACCGTAGATTGGTGACGTCCGGGGCCGTGCTGGATTTTGATTGGACAGTTTCAATAGTCGCGGGCTACTTGAACTGAGAAAGTAACAATAATCCAGGGTTGTAGAAGAACTCTGGTTGTGGTGGAAGGAAGTTGAAGAAGCGTTGACTGCTCCCCCCCCTCATGGCTGGATACTTTTTAAAGATTATGGCGCTATTTTTGTAGCTTAACTCCCCTTTTTATTGTTGTTCTGACTTCATTGTTTGTTTTTGTTTGTTCCTGCCCCTAAAACTCTGCTGTTTGAATTTGTTTTGTCTGGCTTAGCAACAGTGACTTCACGGTATGGCGGTTTAAATATTATTGGGTTCAGAGGTCTACATTAAAACTTCAAACCTTCTGTGTGTTTTATAAACTAAAGTATTACTTGTTTGAGGTTTATTATTATTTTTTGTAAGATGTCCTCTGCACAAGAAAGCGCGCTGGATCCTGGAGCCGAAGCGGTTCACCACGAAAATCAGGAGAACATTCCTGTACGGTTCCGAGGTCCAATCAAGAGCCGGGTAGAAAACCAGGAGAATGCGGCTGCTTATGCTAGTAAACCGGGTACCAGGACCGTCCTGGGAGCTCTGGCCAACAACCCAAGAAGACAGCCCGCCTTGCGAGGTTCCAATAAACAGGTCGGTGTTGGTTAGCTAGCTGGCTAGCTAGCATGATTCGAGAAGTGTTCCAAATACCCCCTTAATTTTCTAAAGTGCACTCATTTGGCTGTAACCGCTGCTCTGTGTAGCCTGCTGTAGTAGGGAGCAGGCAGCTATTTAGGATTGGTCCTGGGTTTGATGGAGTAGCTAACCTTTTTTCTTTGTAAACCGTATAATGTCCTTTTTATTAGTAATTAAACACTTAATACAGCCTTTAGTCTCTTCAGCTCACGTTTCCTAACCAAATATGTAATTTATTACCTAATAAGATTAATACTAGTAACAATACCTAACTTTTAGACTGATTACTGCTTAGCATCTACTCTCTCTCCCTCTCTCTCTGTCTTAAATATGTGCTTGAGTTAAATCTAAACTTTTTTTCTTTTACCCTAGTATCACTAAAGCCTTTCACCTGTTCATCAGTTATGAACATTTCCCCCTTTTTACTCATTTTAAGGTGTTTCTTTCTCTGTCGGTCTGGGAGCGCCATTTTACTTTCTCTTGCTACCTGCATGGAGGTGAGTGAGACTAGAGGTTTTAGGCTTTAGTACAAGCCTGCAGGTGTTTCTGTCAAATCTTTAAGGTACAGCCTTGTAAGTCACATTTTGAGAAGTGCAGCAGGAAAAAAAATGGCTGTAGACCTTCATCCTTCCTGGTGTTTATTGTTTACATTTGTTTATTTATGGCAGACACTTTCATCCAGAGCAACTTGCTGTGTGTTATCCTTTTTTTGAATACAACTGAGCAGTTCAGGTTTAAGGGGATTGAACCTGTGATGTTTGGTTCACACACCCAGAGCCTTAACCACTGAGCCACCACTACCCTCTTTATTTACTTTAATAAACTGTAAGAGTCACGAGCTCTGAATATGAAATCCATGGAGGGATTTTAAAAAGCGATCGTGGATGGGACTGGTATTCTGTGAAGCTCTTCTTTATAGCCATGTTGTGTGACTTGGTTGACCCCCGTTCCAGGTTCTAACTGGTGCGTCTGTGTTAATCCTTTTTAATTTCTAGTGCTCCGCAACTCAAGTCTGTAAATCGGAAGATTCCAACAAGAGCTGTACCGAGAAACCTGCAGCCAAGCAACCTGCCTTCCAGATTCACATCGACGAACCCGATGGAGCCTGCTCGAAAAAACAAGTGTCAGCCAAGCAAGCCACCGTGGAGTGCTCTCCGTTAACACTGAACCCGACAGTAACTCGGCTCAGGCAGCCTCTCGCTACTATTGACCTGCCTATGGAGCTAGAGCTCAGTTTTGGTGGGTGGAGCAGTCCAGTTGGTGTTTTTAAACTCCTTTCAAATGATTTCATGGATTTTAACTTTTTTTTATTATTATTTTTTTCTCCCCACCCCCCCCTTTCCTTGATTTCTTTCCAGCTTCTCCCATGGACATGTCGGTAGTCGAGAGTGAGGAGAGGGCTGTGAATGTAAATGAAGTTGCTGATTACATAGCTGAAATCCATGCACATTTAAGGAAGATGGAGGTATGTATGGTTTGAGTCGTGGATATTGGGGACTTGTGGGGTGCCCCCCCCCCCCCCCCAAAAAAAAAAAAAAAATAAAGTAAAATGTTGGTCTGTTATGCAGGTCAAGTGTAGGCCGAAAGCAGGCTACATGAGGAAGCAGCCCGACATCACGAACAGCATGCGTGCCATCCTGGTGGACTGGCTGGTGGAAGTCGGGGAGGAGTATAAGCTCCAGAACGAGACGCTGTACCTGGCTGTTAACTACATTGACCGCTTCCTGTCTTCCATGTCCGTCCTCCGGGGGAAGCTGCAGCTCGTCGGAACTGCAGCCATGCTCTTGGCTTCGTGAGTTTCCTTTCGTTCTGTCTTGCGGCAGTTGATATTTCGCATGTTTCTTTTTACGAGCCGTTTCTCACTGTAGGAAGTTCGAAGAGATCTACCCCCCAGAGGTGGCAGAGTTCGTCTACATCACTGACGACACCTACACAAAGAAACAAGTGTTAAAAATGGAGCATCTGATACTGAAGGTCCTCTCTTTTGATCTGGCAGCGCCGACTATTGTCCAGTTTCTCACACAGTACTTCCTCAGGCAGAGGGTCTGTAACAAAGTTGAGAGCTTGTCCTTGGTGAGAAGTCTAAGTGTTTTGTGTCTAAGTCTGTGCCTTTTTGCATTTGAAGAATTTAAGACTTGATTTTTTATTTCTTTGTCGGTAATCATCTCCCTGTTTTTAGTTTCTCGGAGAGCTGAGTTTGGTGGATGCGGACCCCTTCTTGAAGTACCTTCCATCGCAAATGGCTGCTGCTGCCTTTATTTTGGCAAACTACACAATCACAAGGGGTTCATGGGTAAGCAGAAGAGCTTAATCAGATATGGCTTCCTTTACAGTATATTTTAAAATATTCCCCCCACCTCAAGGAACTTGTGGGGTCTAAATTGACATTTGGTGTTTGGATTAAACCCATTTGTATCTAATGACTAAATGTCTGATTCTGGGGTGTATCAAAATAAATGAAGATGCCTGTCTTAAGCATGGGTGGGTTTTTTCTTTTTTTTAATTTTTTTAAAGAATTGTGAATTTTCCCTTATGAAGATAAAGCAAAAACCAGCAGAGTTTAAGTTGCAGCCTTGGAGTCATGCTTTCAAATTTAAGGGCTAGTGAGCTTATGTCAGTGACAGCATCTCTAATAAACTGGTGGTTGAATGACCAGCAACACAGACCTCCATAACTGTTTCCAAGGTTAAAAAAATATATGAAACCACTTTCTGAACCCAAACTGTACCTTTTTAAGGAATAAAACACTGCTCTTTTAGGTGAATCAAAAACAGCTTGCTGTAATGAAGCACCTGAAGTTGATTTTTTTCCTATAAAGGCGTGTCTTGATTTATTCCTCTTGTACACTTCATAGGTCTGTATGCATTTTAGGAAGCCTTTTCAGACGCATGTGCTCTCTATCTTAAATTTTACAATTTCTCATTTATCCAACTGGATATTTGTTAATCTTTCAGTCCAAGGCTCTGACAGAGATGACAGGCTACACTTTGGAAGACCTCGTACCATGTATCCAAGATCTCCATCAGGCCTACCTCGGTGCTGCTCAGCACGCACAGCAGTCCGTCAAGGAGAAATACAAAGGCTCGAAGTAAGCACTCAGCTTGTTCTTTATACTCCTGTGTTTAGGTGTTTTTTAAATTTGTGACTAATTCGTTCTTTCCTTTTGATCTACCCCGTTTATTAGGTACCATGAGGTTTCTCTCCTCGAACCCCCACAGAAGTTGGTGTTGAATTGATCCTGAATTCTACCCCCCCCCCCGTAAATTCCAGACTCCAGCAGGAATTGTGTGTACAGTTCTCACGTTGCATCAACATGTAATTGCAATAACGGACACCATCGCCTTCGTGTGTAGAAGGCTTGGTGAAATTAACACATCGTGTATATTTTTGTGCAGTCCTGAAGGACTGCTGGGTTTGTTTTTTTTATGCTTGATGCATCCAGATACATTGTACAGTAGGTGATCACAGAGCATTTTTACCTTTTTGTTTTTTTAAGTGAGTTACAAAAGTGGGTTTTCTTAACATGTTTGATGGAGATCTTGAATTCTACCTTAACATCTAAATAAACCACTGAATTTTCTATAAAACTGAGTCATGAGAATTAATCTGATGCAGTTGATTTATGGTGTGCTGTGTTAATTAAACTTTGGGTGGAGTTTATAACTGACTGGGAAGACCCTCCTCTTTATTCTTTAATGGTATCACAGCTCTATTCTTTTAATGGCCTGTTCAGAAATGGCATATGATACAGATGCACTCTTCCATTATCCGTCTATTTTGGCTGAATACGAAGGTTTCCTGCCAAAACCACCTCAGCTGAGTATTAGTAAGCTTAGCATCTGAGTCGGAGGTTGTGTTAAACAGGACATTTACAGATCATCGTTTAACTTTATTTATTTTAAATGCTTCCCATTATTAAATAAACATGAAATGCAGTGTTATCTCTTATGAATACACTGAAATCTGTCTTTCTGAAGTCATTTACTTCTGGATTTGAGTGTAAATGACCAATTTGTACACCTTCTGTTTAACTTCATCGTGGACTTTCTATGATTCAGTTTTGCACTAACAAGTCAAGTTCTCTCTACTGTAAACAACCAACAGAATTAGAGGGACTTACTAAGCACTTTATATTCAGCCAAAATCAACTGATTTACTGCTGAACCTTCACCAGTCAGAACAAATTAACTGAGTTTTGGAATTCTCTCAGGATTTTACAGTGGAAGTGGGGGGCTGCTCACCTTGACTGGGAGGTTGTCAGAAGGCTGAAGGAATACTTTGACCTCCTCAACCTCACCAACATGCCTTCTGCAGGAGGAAGACCCTGAGAGTTCAGGTGGGGGTTTGATTATTGCTGGGACTGAGGTAGTCAAAACAAGCTCGGTTGCTGGGCTCTAGAGTGGATGAATATCTCAAGGCTCTGGATGTTGTAGGACTGTCTTGGTTGACACGTCTTTGCAACATCGCCTGGACACCTTAGTGAAGAGCTGGAGGAAGTGGCTAGGGAGAGGGACGTCTGGACCTCACTGCTTAGGCTGCTGCCGATGCGACCCGACCCCAGATTAGGTGGTGGATGATAGTTTTGGAATTAAAAACAATATTGTGATGATCTTGAGAGAGCCTGGTGGATTTGTGATCTTGATGAACTTGGAAACACAGTTCCTTCAAGTTTCATTTCTTGGATGCACCTTGCCTCCTTTTTATATCTGTCATGCTCCAAGTGTGTTCATAAATCATGGAGCGCCACGCTTTTTTGAATCACAGACACTGGCCCCAGTTTAAACCCAGGTTAAGCACTCCTAAACTTGAATTATAGTACATCAATCATATCAATTCTGATTTTAAAGCTCTGGACTGGATTTTAACCACTTAATGATTCAGATTTGATCTCCAGCAGGGCATTTTTTTATTTATATATGTGTGTGTATATATGTAAATACTCTGTACTATTCACAGCTTAAACTTAAAATAAGACTTTAAAATACACAATTTTCCTCTATTCCACCTTGCCTTCATAACATAACTACATTTAAGAATGTTTAACTTAGAATTTTATTTCAATTACACAAATTTTTCCAAATGCATTAATAAATATAACTTTTAAAAACATGAGCAGGGGATTCACTTTAATGAAAAAGAGAAAACACTTTCACTCTGAACAGTTCACATTTCATCCACGGCAGCATTTTAATAATGACGTACCTTACATCATTATTAATCAATGTTTAATCAATCTGTTAAATAAAAAAAAATACACACAGGGGAGGGAAAAAAAAATCATAGTTATCCTGACCTACTCTCTACTGATCTATAAAAAAAGAACAGGTTAAACTTTGATTTCAAGATGATTTAACATAACTACAGTCATAAAAAATAAAGAAAAAATTTAAGACCATTGACACAATCCAACAAAATTCCCCACACACACGTAACAACAGATCATCATGTCTGTTCCCTGCACGGGAAATAAACGCTACCAAACGATACCTTATCAATTCATTACTCTAAGTTGAGCTTAAATAATTTCTGTTTTATCCACTCCTGTAAGAAAAGCAGCCATACTCTGTAGTCATTTTATAAATAATCCTACTAAAGAAATGATTAAAGAGCTGGAGTGATTTTACAACACAGCACACCCAGAGTATGTCGTGTTCTGCTGCCTTTTTTTCTCCTGTCAGATTGGAGTTTCTCCAAAATAGCAACCGCTTTCCATGCAGAAGACGAGCTCAGCAGGACATCGAGCGCAGACACTCGGAAAGCGTCGTCTGCCTGCTTAGAAATCTACAGTGGAGGAACTCTTTTCCAGCTAGTCACTTTACAGAACTTTAAAAGAAGGTGTGTGAATGTGTGTGTGAGAGAGATGCTGTATCAGAGTGTGTGTTGATGCACAGTGCGTTTAGACTCCTGTAGGGGCGAGGCGGCTAATGAAGGCGATGCTGTTGAGGCACATTCTCCTGAAGAACGCAGGGCAGCCGGGCTTCATCACAAAGTGCTCAAGGAGAATCCGTAACTCCGTGAACAGGGTCCTGACAAAGATGCGAATCAGACAATCAACAAAGACTAGAGTTTAACTCCTGCACGCACGCTTGTATAAACAGGGTGTAATGTTGTGTTGCATGCTTACCGACAGTACGGGTTTCGTCTGGAGGCATAACGCAAAGTCAGGAAGCGGTAATAAATGAAGGGCTGCAGCAGACTTCCCTGGCCGCTGAGGAACGGGGAGAAAAAAAGTCACACCAAATACAGCCGCTCACACATTTGGATAAATAAGCAATAATGTAGTGTGCGCCTGTAAGAAAATCATCAATGCCACCACACGCATGTTGTTGGTGTTGATTTGTTATATGGTTTTGTCTGTCTGTTTGGTACCAACTTTATGCAAAAAGTTATGAACGGATTTGGGTGAATTTTTGGGAGGGGAGGAGTACAGTCTAATGTAACACTCCACTGGATTTAAGAGATGATCCGGGTCAAATTTTGGAACTGGGAATTCTTTAAAGATTCCTTAACACTAAGATAGAATGATTTCTTTGACGTGTGGTATTACAGCAAGGCCAGCAGGGGGGGCTGTGTACTTTGTTTTTTTTTGTTGTTTTGTGCTCTCTGAGTCTGGTAAATAATTTTACTTTATCTGTAAAGTCTCCGCTATCCTGAAGACTTTCCTACAACAGATAAAACATACTGACCACTACAATCCCTCTGCTATCACTACTGATCCCTCCTCAGCCCCGCCCACGAGGTATATCAAAAAATATGAAGTACTGCTCTTCTATAAGTTAAGCGAATCTAATGTAATATAATATCGGGCAGTACAGTGGCTAAATGGTTAGCACATCCACCTCACAGCAAGAAGGTCCTGGGTTTGAGTCCCAGGCTCAGGAGTTTCTGTGTAGAGTTTGCATGGTCTCCTTGTGCTTGTTCGGGTACACCGGTTTCCTCCCACAGTCCAAAGACTTGCACATTAGACTAACTGGCAAAAAGGAGATTTTTAAAGCAACCTGAAGAGCATGAAGACGGTCGCCGGCATCAGGAAGATCTCGTTACAGGCGATGAACTTGAGAATGTTCTGCTGATTGGTGGTGAGTTTGTTCAGGAAGTTCCGTACGAACGGCAGACTGTTTGGTCCCATCGTCTAAAGAAGTGAAAGCAGTTCAGTGAAACAAGCGGCATACTGAAAACGCCAAGACCTCAGCACTGATCTGACTTACATCAAGAACCTTCTTGGTGTATGTAGTGGCGTGGAGCAGTGAGAAGAGGAACACGGGAAATATGCTCACTGAAAACTGCTGTCAAGGAATAAAATGTCACACAGACTCATGAGACACTTCGCAACACTGGAACTTCTCTGTAGTTTTGCTGGGTTATGAGGTCAGAAAGTGCTGTGTATGTGTGTGTAGTAAAAATCAGGTGAGTGTACAGTGAAAGAGGATACTGGTGATGGGGTAGGAGTTGACCAGGATGAGCGAGTACAGGAGGTAATGGCAGCTGTCCTCCTGTAACGCCTGTGAAAGGAAGGCGCGGCTCAGCTGGAAGTGAGGAAGCCGCTGGTGTAGACGCAGCGCGCTGGTCAAAGCGTTGGCTAAGAGGGCCCTCTGGTAGAAGTTTGCTGCTGCCACTGGCCTGAAAGATAGCAGATCATTCAGCAGGCTTCTGCGTACCACAAGAAATCTAGTACTTTTTTGTATTATAACATTCATATCCTATTCTTACTCCTCAGAGGATTAACTAATGCAAACCCTGAATTTAAACAATACAACATAACCAGGATGTACCAATACATGCTTATGGATTATACATATTTTATTACGTTCACGGTGCATGCTGTCAGTTTGTGTTGCTATCAGAAATTCATCTACATGCTACTTCACAGGATCAGAGGTCTGAAGCCCTGCACGTACAAACGACTGCTGAAACTGCAGATGCATTGTGGGTACTATTTTTTATTAGGCTACTTTATATTCTGTGTTTAAATACTTGCACAGTAGACAAGCCTTTCCCTCCACAAATGATTTTCTTTCATGAAATATTCAAAATCTGATATTTATATTGATTTAAAAACACATAGTACTAATGCAGGTAGCGGTAAACCTCCAGCTCATGCATACTGATGCCCTTGTAGCATAGAAGTAATAAATCTGACCATTAAAAATATAACATTGCAAGTTCAAATCCCAAAGATGTCATAGCCGTCCATTGCTGGGAGCCCGAGAGAGTAACTGGCTGAGCTCTCAGTGAGAGAGGTACGCTCTCTGCACTGACGGAAAAAGATCATGCTCACACACGGAGCGCCACATAAACTCAAAAGCTGGCAAACATATAGATGTAAACAAATGCCTTAAGTCTTAGTACTCGTTGATTCCTATTACTAACTTCCACTTCTCTTTTCAGATTTTAGCCTTACACTCTGCCCTAGTATATGGATGGAAGACCTCCTGTGAATTCCAGGGGCTGTGGAGAGTTCAAGAAAAGAGCTGACAACCTACCCTGCAAAAAAAAACATCCTGCTGGGTTCTCATTGCCTACAATAGCACTGTTCAATACATTTTCACCAAAAAATTATAGAGAAGTAATTTTTTACTTCTTTTTATTAGGAGTCCTTTTAGACAAAAGTGATGGTGTATAATCTTCACTGCACACACTAATGTGTGTGTGTGTAATATATATATATATATATATATGCCTTTGATGTCAAAGCACTAACTGTACTTTAGCCAAAATAGTAATAATATTTCTACACCATTTTGCTATTTTTAAGGGTTGTTTTAAGTAAATAAAATAAAAACTGTAACAAACTCATGTCATGGTTTAATATGAAACTGGTGGGAGGGTGTCTTAAAATGCCTGAATTATAAGAGACACCCAAAACATCAAACTAAATCCAAACAGATTCATTCTGATAATAAAAGACTCACCCTAGCAGAGGCAGGATGAACATGATGGAGCAGTAGACTGTGAAGAGCCGCGAGAGCCACATGGCTGTCTCCAGTTTGTTACTCAGAAGAAATTGCTGCAAGACACAAAATGTTTTTAATGAATATGCTGGAATTACTGCACATTCTCTAAATCAACAGGGATGTAAAGATGATTCAGGATGAAACCAAAACCAACACTTGAAGATTTTGAGCCACTCACCGCAGGTCCCGGCTGTGGTGGAGGAGGAGGAGGAGGGGAATTTTGCTGCTCTGTGTCGGCCATCTTTCAGGAAAAAATGTCTCAATCTTCAGCTTGAAAAAAAAAAAACCCTTAAGAGTATTAAAAAAAAAACTCAGGAAATGAATTTTTGGAATTATATTACTGCAAAAACTAAAAATGTATTAAACTAAGACAATCAGAACAAAAATGTCATTTATGATTCCTATCCAGTATAATGTCTAAACGACAGACTCCATCAATAATAAAAACAAATTCAAAATATCAGACTACCGTGAATATCAGTTTTCAACACAGTTCACGTTTTGTTTGTTTTTTAACGGCGATTGCAGACTGTACTAGCGCCTTATCTCCATTCTTTAGTTCTCTTTGGCTTGCAGACATTTTTATTTGTGACTAAATGAATATAACAGACAATAGAATTCTCAAGACACTGAAAAGATGACAAAGATTACACCCACTTACGGTGTCACAGTTGGTAAACTAATGTGTGGTATCAAAACAATAAGATGCCTACAATGAAACAACAATGTCTCTCCCCATGCTTGCATGGGTTTCCTCCAGGTACGCCGGCTTAAACATGCACAGTAGGCTGATTCCTAATCGCTGCTAGGTTTGACTGAGAGAGAATGGTTGTGTGTTGGCCCTGCAATGGCCTGTTCAGGATGTACCCCGGCTTCACCCAGAGTCAGCGGAGATAGCAACCCGTATTAGGATTAAGCGGCTTACAAAATGAATGAATGAATGAATGAATGAATGAATGAACACTAAGGGAAACAGGGTAGCTAACTATGAGATCACAAACTCTTCATTTGTCAAAATGACATCTTGTCAGTGTGTCGCGTGACATATGACGAAATGGCTACTATGAATAGACTTGAGAGTGTAAAATCGCTTTCCTTAAGCTCACAAACAAATAATAAATCACAGAAACACAATGAACAGCATCAAAAACATTTCGGTTGTTAATTTTCTCGGATTATTAATAGTAAAGGTGTGTTAATAAAGAGGTTAGCCGGATCCCAAACGCCTATTTGTTCCCTAAATAGTGAACTTGAAGTTGTGAAACGACCCACTTTGTCCCCTATGTAGTGCTCATATAGAATAAAGCTAAGTTTTGACATTCAGCCCACATCCCTGTACTAGTGTGGTCATGGCCGACTTGTCATTTAATTTTCTTATAATTCGATAACTTATGCTTGTTTTAAATGAAAGTCGAATATTTTCTGACTTTAAAATATCCCTAATTACATCAAATAACTCACTTATTCAGCTAAACATGTCTTAACATCCCCTGGTCTGAGGCGCTCTGTATGGAAACGTCTAGAAAAGAGCCACCGTTACTGGGAAGCTAGCTAGCCTTAAACTACAGGCTACACACTTTGGTAGAGATGTTGTTGTTGTTGTTTTTATGTTATTTCTTTTTTTTTTCAATCATTTGCTAACATATGACTTTGTTATATTGAGACATTTACATCTTTAAATACCTGTAATGTCTTCTTAATAGTCTCTAAAGTGAACAAAACTCAAGCTCGGCGGTTGCTATAGCTGCGTCTCAGCTCCCGGATTCACTCACAGGAAATGCGGCAGATCAGCTGACCTTGCTGCTTCAGTTTCTTCTTCGGCATTTCCCCCATACCAGAGCTTATGGCGCCATCTACTGGTGAAATTGATATTTACAACAAATCCACAACACCCTTATGCACTTGTTCAACATCCCGTTCCAGATTTTGTGCCCATTTTATTTTATATGTATTTTTTACATGATTACATTATACATTGGTGCACTTATGTGTTTTGTACATAAGGGTGTTAAACTTTTCAATTTACAAGACCAGGCTGTGCAGTCAGGAAGTTGACATTGAAATGGTATGGCCCAGTGTAGGGGTGTGTACAAGTTACATATAGATTTTAACACATCTAGAGAAAAAAATAAGATGATTATATTTTAGCTTTATACTTAAAAATACCTTACACGATGTGTTGTCGTAACCTCTTTTGAAGAGGTTTTAATAAGATGATTCACCCCCAACCACCTGA
Organism: Neosilurus hyrtlii; assembly: GCA_028564935.1. Taxonomy (NCBI): domain Eukaryota; kingdom Metazoa; phylum Chordata; class Actinopteri; order Siluriformes; family Plotosidae; genus Neosilurus; species Neosilurus hyrtlii. The sequence continues at coordinate 26,243,703 of JAOUQZ010000001.1, forward strand.
CATTGTTTGTGCTCCCAATATAACTATTGGCTGTGGTTAGTGAAGCCCATGTGTGAAGAATTAAAAGTACAACTTTGTGAGAAATTAGTAAAAAAACGTTACTAATATGCATGTAAATAAAACATCAGTTCAAAATATATATTTGTTTTAAATTAGCATGAATACATTACTATATTATTAAGCACATCATGTATTTTTTCTTATGTTTTCTTGTTTTATAAGATTAAAATCTCACTCAAACCAAGACATATATACGATTATAAACAAAACTTACTTTAATTAAGCTTCTTTTCCTTTATAATAACACACATTCACGGTGTTTATATATGAGATGTTGTCATGGAGAGGCTTCACTGCGCGTGCGGTGTTGGTCTGGGTTGCAGAGATGCGCGCGACATGTGTTAGCAGCACGCTGCACTCTGAAAACCCCGGACAGGAGACGTTTGCGGTGTGTTTACACCTTAATGTGACCGGCAGACGCCAGGGGTTCTTTGTTTACACGAGTCGGAGGAAGGCCAGAAAGGTTAGGGTGACGTTTTACTGATTAAAAAGTTTTATTGTACTTTATATACACCTGTTTCAGCCACGTGCATGCTTGTGTGCAGGCATGCATGCAGTGTGACAGATCAGAGCTTGGCTTTAAGTTTGCATAACTTCTCATCTGCTCTTTTTTTTTTTTTTTACCTTTCATGCAACTTAACCATTCAGAAATGCTGAAGTTTGAGACGTTACTTCTGAAACAGTTGCAGAAGCAGCAGGGCAGGGATGAGTTCTGTGACACTGTCCTGCACACTCAAGGTGGGACAACACACACACACACACACACACACACACACACACACACACACACTCCATTAATGTCACTCTGATGCATTTTTCATTAATATGCATGCAAACAAAAATGCTTCAAACCAAGATCAAGTGTTTCCTATAACATCCTATGTGCACGTGCATCATATTAATAAAACCTCAACACCACCTGTACTGTATCACATGATGGGGAAGCTTGAGCCTATCTCAGCCGACCTCGGGTGAGAGGCAGGGTACATCCTGAAAAGGCTGACAGTCTATTACAAGGCTGACGCCAATATGAACCGCCATTAACACCGACTGATGGCGCCGATTGGTCTAATGGACTGTAGGAGGAAACAGGAGCACCCAGAGGAAACCCATGCAAGAACGTGGGAAATATGCATACTCCGCACAGAAAGTCTAAGTTTGGAACCCGAAATCCACTCACTGTGAGGCAACCTTGAAATATTGCATAATCTTCGAGAGCTTACTTTTTTTTATGTTTTTAAATCTTACATTATGGACGGCACGGCGGTGGCGTGGTTAGCACGTCTGCCTCGCAGCAAGAGTGTGCTGGGTTCCAGTCCTGGGTTCAGGCGTTTCTGTCTGGAGTTTGCATGCTCTCCTTGTGCTTGCATGGGTTTTGGCTGGGTTCACTGGTTTCTTCCAACAGCCAGCAAAACATGCACATTGGGCTGATTGGCTGTTCCGAATTGCTCCATTATGGTTGTGTGTGTGTGTTGCCTTGCAGTGGTCTGAGAAGCTGTTCAGGGTGTACCCCACCTTCAGCCTCCCCATGACCCTAGTAGGATTAAAAGGCTCGGCAGATGAGTGAGAGTGCGGCTTACATTATATAAGATATTATATTAGACATTATATTTAACCAAGGGATATGCAACCAATATTCTTAAGGCAATAATCAGATGTTCAAGTGTGTATGATTAGGATTGGAGACAAAGTCTGCAGGAAGGTAGCTCTCCAGGAACAGGGTTGGAAACCCAGATGCAAAGATGCAAAAAAAATTCCTTAAACTGCTAACCAATATAGCTGCATGATTTAATCCACTGTATTGACGCCACATGGTTGTCTCTTTGGTTAACTGCATGAACTAGAAGGTGTACAAGTACACCGTTATCTCAGAACGGTGCTCGCTTTTAGATCCAATCACTCAAATTTGTTAAATCGTCATCTGTTTTGCTCTCTCTCCCTTTCCAGGTGTGACAGTGCCAGTTCACAGCTGTGTGTTGACAGCCTTCAGTCCCAGGCTCTTTGGCACTCTATCCTCCATGCCAGTGCCCATGGCTGGGCACAGACGGCTAATTGAGCTCCAGGCTATGGATGCCTGCACGCTGCTCAACTTGGTTAGCCTGCTCTACTCAGGTCAGTTACCTGAAAACGGTGAGCAGGTCCTCACAGCTGCACAATCGCTGGGCATTGAGTTACCTCAGTGGCAAGAAGAAGAAAGACATGGAGGAAAAGAAGGAAGAGGAAAAAAAAGAGAGGAAAAACAGGTGGATGCCAGAGAGTGGGATGATGGGGTTACCAGAAGGATGGAAGAGAGCAGTGATACACGGAGAGAGACTGGAACACAGACTGAGTGCTGGAGCGAAACTGGTGCACAAACAGATCTGGTGTGCTCAGAGCCTCAAAACAACCAGACTGTTTGTCTGATTTACCAGCCAACCAATCAGGAGCTTGACACTTACACCGATATCCAAGATACAGCATTGGCATTGCAAGCCGTCCATTCAGAAGGGCGATCAACCAATTGGGATGTGCCGGGCATGGCCCCTGTGACAGCACACCGTCACACAGTGAGTGAGTCTCCCTGTGTGTCCCAAGTCTACCTATATTCCTTAGAAACCTCACACAACCCACCTTCTACTTCTTCTGTCAATCGCCACCGTCATAATTGCTGTTTGGACCAATCAACAATTGTGCCAGCTGCTGTCGCTGATAATAAAACTGATTTAAGGCAGTTTGAAGGAAACATCCCTGATTTCATCAACTACTTTCTGGAATCCATTGACACCCAAAATATAGGGATAAGGGGACAGGGCTGTTCAAAGGAAGGAGACAAAGAAGGAAAAGTGGTTAAGAGTGCAAGAGCAAGGCCAACAGGTGAAGGGTCCGTGAGAGAATTGGTAAGAGGGATAGAGGGAGGAAGAGGCAGAAGGAGGAAAAAGCACATGGAAAGATGGGGATTGGTGGCAGGGTTAGCATGGCGGGGTCAGGGTGGGGGTAGGGTTGGCAGACTGATGGAATCCAGATCTAAATGCAGGAAATCGATGAGGGGGCTCCAGAGACGGCAAGGCAGAGAGACACAGGTGGAAACAAGAAAGGCAAGAGGGAGAGGCAGGACAGGCACACGTGCAGGCAGTAAGCGGCAGGTAGGTGTCTTAAAATGTCTTAAGCACAGAACCTGGTGGTGTTTTTAGCTAGCTTATCCTTTTCTGTCAGTCACTGTGGCAGTAAACTGGTTTGGTTGTTGATTCTACTGCCAAGTTGCTAAATCCCAATGCTAATAATCATGGCAGGGTACTACGGCTAATGAACAGGGATATATGGATTGAACTAGAAATCCTGACCAATGTACAAAATCTACCTAGCCACTTACTTATACTGAGGTCAAAGATTTAGGACCTCTAATTAGTTTACTGGTGTGCGGGGTAGTGGTTAGCACGTCCGCCTCACAGCAAAAAGGTCCCAGGCTTGGGCGTTTCTCTGTGGAGTTTTCATATTCTTCCCATGCTTGCATGGGTTTTCTCCGGGTACTCCAGTTTCCTCCTACAGTCCAAATACATGCACGTTAGGCTAATTTGCTGAATTGCCCCATGGTGTGAGTGTGTGTGTGTCGTCCCTGCGATGGTCTGGTGAACCGTTCATGGTGCACCCTACGTTCGCCCAGTGTTGACTGAGAACTTCACAGATGTGTATATGGGGAAATTGTCACAGTTACTTAGAGCATGTTATGGGAGGTTGTGAATTTGGATTAAAGATCATATTATGCTGCAGAGTTCTCGCATAAGAGACATGGCATTTTTTTTTTAAATAACCCATCTCTTTTTCACAGAATGACCCGCCACGCAGATGCAGGACAAGAGGCCGTCCTCGTATACGCCCTCTTCCTCCTTCTTCCTGCAGTTTTTCAACAGTGACAACGACCGTAGATCCTACAGAACTTGACCTGTTGCACACTGGGACTCCCACGCCAGCTGCTCAGATGGAGCCTGTTCAGTTCATTGACGCAATCCTAAATGACATCATGACAGGCCTCCATGTTCTACCCCCAACAGAAAATCCAACCAATCAACATGGCCTCATAAGTACCACTACTTCCAGTGGTGCACCCATTGACGTGTATCCCAACAGTAGTTCTGTAAAAGCCACAGAATCAAAGCAGCATCTGGAAGGTGAGCTCAACGATATCCTCGATCACTTTCTAATAACCTTTGACCAGCAAGTAGGTAGCTGTGGTTCAGATGTGGGAAATGAGATATTGCAAGACAAATGTGAGGCAGGCAGTGACCAATCAGACCCCAGCTCAGATAGACAGAGGAACACTCCTAAAACTTATGCACAGCTACAATCGTATAACCCACACCTTCACCATCAAAAACCACAAGCAAACTTTCTACACTCATCAAGCACACTGAGCACTCAACCACAAATCTCATCTCCGGTGAACCCAGCAGTAGCATTCCAATATGGTCAGATACCAGATGCAGAAGTCGAGAGACCATCCAGGGACCAGAGCATTGTGCAACAGCGTGAAAACCGAAGGCTGACTAGGAGCCAAAGCATGAAGAGAAAACTGGAAATGGCGTTATTAAGCCTCCAGAAATCTGAGAAGAAGAAGTGTCAAGAAAAACAGAGTACTGACACGGTGAAGAAAAGAAAAGGGGACAATCAAGGGCAATCAGAAGCCGAGAGCAACAAAAAAAAGACTAAACAAGCTCACCGTAAAGACGAACAAAAACAAGCAAGTTCAAGAGAGAGGAAACGTGGTAGAAAGAAGAGCGGTGGTACAAATAGAAGTCAGCAAATAGATGTTCTCCATGAAAGTAAGAAGAACCCTCAAGAAGGAAGACTTGGAATCAGTGGTTGTGGTAAGAAGATGATGAATGTTGGAGAAGATCATGTAGCACTGAAGCATAAATCTAGTGGATTCCAGGCTGGTCAACCACCTGTAAAGAGCCAAATAAGAGGACCCTGCATCGAGGTGGCTTCTTCGGCTATGAAGAAGGTGAAAATGCTTCTACAGCTCCAAGATCAGGAAGAGGATGAGGGAGCGAATGAGATTGTGGGCTTACACAGGGAAGATGGACGAGTTGTCAATCATAAAAGCATATCTGGAGCTGGAGAAAGACTCTGTGTAAGAAAGAGATTGAGGTATGGTCATCTGGTAAGGATTCAGGAGTCAGAAGCCGAAGGAGGAGGAGGAATAGTAGTTAACCAAGAGGTTGAGGGACAGGAGAAGATGAGCAGAATGGGAGAAATGAGCCAGAGGCAACATGATGATGAAAGATTTACTGCTGAACTGAGACAAGAGGAAGTGATGACTGAACAATGCAACTCGGCCTTCCTGATGAATCTGCCTTCAAATGCAGGTAAGAGAAAGTATCTGGAATGAATTACAATAGACTTTGATACTTTGCGAAATAATGATTGGTTGATTCGTTAATAACGTAAAAGAGAGTTAAATCCAGTCTTAATAAAAGCTTGCATTCATAGCTGTAATGTTGAAATACAGAAAGTCACGTGATCATCTCATGCCTCTGCCGGCAATACAGAACTATATTTTCAGACAAGTACATGGAACGGAATTCCTACTTTTATATGTACGAGCGCACACTTGTTTTAACGTATGTAAACAGAATCACGTATGGATTGTAGAAGTGCCTATTTTTATTGAATTTTTTTCCCAGAAGCTCACTAGTTTATATCTGATTTGTTAGATTATGAACCCCCACTCAGTCACTCGTTTGCCGAACCGCTTAATCCTACTATGGTTGTGGGGAAGCTGGAGCCTATCTCAACTGACACCGGGACGCAGGGTGGGGTACACTTTGGACAGCTCACCAGACCATTGCAGGTTATCACACATACAGTCATTCACACTGACACCTAGGGGCAATTTGGAACAGCCAGTTACCCTAATGTGCATGTTTTTGGACTGTGGGAGGAAACTGGTGTAGCCAGAGGAAACCCATGCATGGATGGGGAGAACAGGCACAGAACCCCACACAGAAACACCTGTGCCCAGGAATTAAACCCAAGACCTTCTTGCTGCAGTGCGAACATGCTAACCACTATGCCACAATGCTGCCCAGATTAATATCTGTTCAATGTTATTATTGCCATTAACTTGTCTTATATGAATTGATGTATTTCATTTCTTATTCTCGCGATTTTACACGCACTTGTGAGTAAAATAGCAGCATTCTCATTCTGGCTAATGCAAACTATCAAACAGATTTTAGCAGATTGCAACTTCGGTAATGTAACTAGAAACCACCTGATAATGAAAATGTATGTATGTTCACGTGTAAAAGGAGGGTTGGGAAGGCTTGCCTTTCATTTCATTGTGACTAACTATTTTGCATGTTTGTATTTTTGCCACCTCAGTCTTCTCAGCTAAAGAAGGAAACAGTGATGATAAGGCTACCCCAAGCACTACAGAATCGCCCACAGAGGTATTAGATTCATGCCCGGATGATCTAGTCTCAGCTCTAGCTGTCCGTTTGCTCCAGAGTGAAGTTGCGCAACCTTCTACTCAAAACACCATGCCCAAAATGGCTGATTTAATTTTGGGTATAGGAGATGCGACTCGGCTCATATCAGCTGCACAACTCTCGCAAGCACAACCTTTCCAGGAGCATCTCAGCCCACTCACATCAACAAAAGACATTCCACAGTTGGCAGAGAGTTCTCTGGATGAAGAAGATGTGGATGTGCTGGAGGGGTCCAGCCCAACCTCTGCGCTGCCCATAGTGCCGTCTGTGATCTTGCAGGTGGATCCGAGCTCCTCGGATGTGGAAGTAGATGATGAGATTGATGTGCTCGGTCTAGAACCAGTTTAGCCATGTGAAATAACTTCTGCTATTTCGGTAAGGTTCATTACATTTGTAACAGACAAGCAATTTTGGCAAGAATAAATATTTCATGCATAAAGTTGCATTTATATCAGGTGTTTCAAATGTATGACTCGTAAGCCTAATAAAGGTTCTGATTTTGCTAAGAGGAATTTCTTTCAATTGACCCATTTGTTAATAACAATGTTCGTGGACCTTATTTGAAAAAGATTCCACATTTACACAGTCTCTGTTGTACCACTAGGGGGCAGTCAAATCACTAACTCATTTGCTGAACCACTTTATCCAACTATTTTGGTTTATTTGTTGTTTGTAAGCTTCTGTTGTGTTTAAGATTAAACCATTAATTTGAATTTTAGTGCAGTATGTTCTTGTTCTGGGGTTGGGGGTTTGGACTATTATAAATCGCATCATACAATAAAAGGTAATGATTTATGCCCAGCCAAATATGTACCATTTTGTCAGAGATGCATGTACAGAGATTATGCATTTAGCATGTAGTTTCCTGGCTGTCCTTCAAATGTGACAGGCTGATTTGGACTGATTTGCAGCATGAGAGAGAGAGAGAGAGGTACACATATTACCAAATTTATTCGAGCATCTGTCACAATCTTGAGGTGGTGAGACCCCGGAGTCAATTCAGAACATACTGTAGGGATCTCTTGGCTGGTCTGGGAATCCCTCGGTGTCGAGAGCTGGAGGAAGTGGTTGGGGATAGGGACGTCTCGACCTCACTGCTTAGGCTGCTGCCCTCGCACCCAAAACTCGGACCAAGCGGAAGAAGACGATGATGATGATGATGATGATGATGATATTTGGTGTTGTGTTCCTATATCAGGAAGACACTGATCCTAAACATACATCCAAATTGCATAGAGTTAATTTGAACTAAAAGCATTAATCTGGAATTTTTGGAAATAAAGGGCTGGACTGGCCAAAATTCAGGTTTTAAGCAAATAAGGAACTTAAGAACCAGACGCAAAATGGCCGCCAGTTGTTTATATGGCTAGGTAGCAGCTGATGTAATTCCCCCCTCGTGGGCCTCTAGTTGATTTACGACTTGTTCCACAATTCATACTCCATATGTAAACTACACAAGAACATAAAAATGAAACTAAATCAAGATTACTTGGGTTATTTTAACATATTTTAATATTTGAGTCAATTCTGTGTGGATTTGTTCTCCCGGTGATTGTGTGGGTTTCTTCTAACTGGCTGCTCAAAATTGTCCTTAGGTGTCAGTGTGAATTGTTGTGTGTGTGTGCTCTTTGATGGACTGGCGAGCTATCCAAGCTGTACCCTGCCTTCGCCCAGAGTTGGCTAAGATAGGCTCCAGCTTCCCTGCGACGCTATTAGGGTTAAGCAAATTTGTGTTTTATGTTTAAGTACATGAATTTGTTTAAAATTCATTCTTTATGAATCTTTCATGTGGGTGAAAAGCCATTCACTTGTGAAAATAACCACAAATTTGTTGGTATTATTTGCGTCATGGTTGCATAATGGTAAGCAAGTCTGCCTCACAGCAAGAAGGTCCTGGGTTTAAGTCCTGTGCTCAGTGAGGGCGTTTCTGTGTGGAGTTTGCATGTTTGTGCTTGTGTGGGTTTTCTCCGGGTACTACGGTTTCCTCCCACAATCCAAAGTCATGCACGTCAGGATAATTAGCTGTGCCACTAGGTGTAAGTTTGTCAAGTGCCCTGCAATGGTCTGGCGCACTGTTCAAGGAGTACCCCACCTTCATCCAAAGTCAGCTGAGATTGGCTCCAGCCTCCTCGTGACCCTAATATGATTAAACAGTTCAGCAAATGAGTGAGTGGTGGTGTTGTTAATTCTATTATTATTATTATTATTATTATATTAAATGTAAATAAAATGTGAATTATAATACACTTTTGAAAAGTTATTTGCATTTCCTTCATTTATGGTAGGTGCTCTAATAAATTTAAGCACTGTACACGGTGTAATCCAATTAATGTGATATGATCCAAAACGGGTAACTTCAGTTGTGCGAACATTTATGCGGTGTAAATTACTGGTGTTCAAAATGTGCTTATGCGACTGGTTTAAAATGACTTGGGTGTAGTTCGTGCCAGATTTTTCTTTAAGCAGTTTAACAGAAACAAAACAGAAAAACTTTATACAATACATCTTCCACTAATACACACACACACACACAATAAATCTCAAAGTGAACATGTGTTTATTATGCATTTATTGGTTCACGATGTTTAATCCTCCTGCTACATATTACAACTGAGCTGCCCATGACCACCTGATCACCTCACATGGGCATGGCCTTTCTATCTTCGATGTTTGTGTGTGTGTGTGTGTTAAGCACAGGTAGAGCACCACAGGAGGAATTGTTTAGCACCTGACAAATAATTATGTAGGACAGGATGGCTGTAAGGTGTGTAGGTCAGTAGTGTATTACTGCTGTTAACAAGGTGTGTGTAAGGTATGTACTGGGCGGCTGGGTGGTCAGTGGTATGTGTGGGGTACACGCTGCCCTGTTAATGCTGGATCCTACGGATGGACTGGATCTGAGGAGTCTGACTGTGGGAGCCCCAGTTCTTCCAGTGCTGGTAATCTCCGCTGTGCCTCTCACACTCCATGATATATTGCCTGCCCTTGTAGCCTGGGAACTCATAACACACAAAACTACACACACACACACACACACACACACACACACACACACACACACACACACACAAGCATTGAGCATGGATGTAGAAAGAGTGTTACTTGTTGCTTCCATTAAAAAGTTTTGTGTATGTGTATATGAGTGTGTGTGTGTGTGTGTGTTCATGGCTGGAACCTACGCGCCACTCTGCACATGCATGGAGCCCACTTCCATGCCGCACCATCCCATAGCCTGGAGAGAGGGGTAGTCATCACACAGCTCTGTACAGCGACCCATGAAGTTTTCCCTCTCATAGATCATCATGCGGCTGCTCTGGTGAGCCTGAGGACACGTACACACACTATCAAACCTGCATCCCTTAAAGTTATTAAAATTCACTGATCATAGTTGGTTGGTCTTTTGAATTAAATGAATTGCAATTTAAAGAGCGCATATCGTGGAAAACCTTTTTCCTTGTGTTTTTAAATAAGATATGGGTGTGTCAATGTGACTTGGTTACATACTGGGCCTTTCAGGGCGGACTGGATTTTATATTCCCATGCTTTAAAAGAACAAAAATAGGATGACCGTACAGGAAAAGTGTACGCTTCAGGCGTAGAATCTTCTCTCATTTTGTTGGCCAGCCCCTCATTAACTTGGGTCCACCCACAGCAATTCAAATGAAGAAAATGGAGCCATACCTAATATGGACTTGACGAAGTCTTTCCAAAAATCTAACAGTAAATGCTGTATTGAATAATTTAACAGGAATCTCCTTTTGGAAAGAACCTTAGTAGGTAGCATTAGCCAGTCTTATCAGGATAAATAATAATAATAAAACTTGCTAACCTTTATAAAGCACCAGGGATTAATATACATAGAATTCCCACACTTTTTTATTACTCTTTTTTTTTATTCTTTTTTTTTTTTTTTCAATTTAAACCTCAGCCCAGCAGCTGGGCGAAGTTTGGGTACACTCTGAAAAGCTCACCAGACCACTGCAGGGTTAACACATACACACATAACCACTCACACTCACACCTAGGGGCAATCTGGAATAGCCAGTTAGCCTAATGTGCATGTCTTTGGACCGTGGGAGGAAACCGAAGTACCCGAAGGAAATCCGAGGAAGCACGAGGAGAACATTCAAACTCCACAGGGAAACGCCCGAGCCAAGCCTGGGACTTTCAACACAGGACCTTCTTGCTGTGAGGTGGATGTGCTAAGCACTGCGGCACCGTGCCACTGTGTATCAAAAGCATACAGTAATGGCACTAAAACTTCGTTTTGCGTACATTATAGACTAAAAGTGAATGTTTTTTTTTCAGGTGTGGATTAATGTTTAGCAAACTTGATTGTAATGTTATGCAAATGAAGTAAAGTGGGATTTGGAGTCTGGACGTTATATATATAATATAGCCCGGAGCAGTAGGCTGCCACACATAGCGGCACACCGAGAGCAGTTGGGGGATAGGTGCCTTGCTCAATGGCACTTTAGCTATGGATGTGTAGGAAGGGAAGGTGGTGCTCACTCCCCTTGCCACCACACAATTTTCCTTCTGGATCAGGAATGGAACCAGTGGCATTTTGGTCTCAAACCTGCTTCTCTAACCATTAGGCCACGGCTGCCCCTTTTAGACCCGAGTGCATGTATTACATGGAGATAAAAATACTCACGGCACAGAAGATGGGCCTGAAGGACATAAATCTCTCGACGTGATAGGCCAGGTTTCCGCAGTAGGAGTCCCAGTGAGGGTACTCACCTCTCTCCAGGACAAACTGCTGTCCCTGGAAATCGTGATGTTCGTATCCCACCCAGCTAAGGAAAGCACGAGTTAGTTTGATGATGCTCTAATACAGAAATATCGACTTAAAAATACAAAATACGGTCAATTCGTCCTTTCTTACTACAGACTAAATCACACAATACTGATCCCATGCTGATTGACTGCCATTTATGTCTATAGAGCAACACACACTTACGAGCCACTTTCCACACGGATGGAGCGGATGTTGTCGAAGCCGCACTGCTGGATGTTGCAGCACTCTGAAGTGAACTCCTGACACTTGCCCTGGAAGTGCTCCTGCTCGAATACGGTCACCTGGACAACCACCAACACAAAGATCAGACCTGATGTGTGTACTTGGTTGGATATGTTATGTATAACTATTCTGGACCCCTCTTTTACCTTGAAGAATGGAGCCATACCCATGCCTGAGTGCATCATGGGATACATCATGCTGGATCGCCTGAACCGGTACATGTTTATTCCTGGGAAATAAAGTAGAGAAGGAGCAAGGCAGCGGTTCCCTGTATTAATTCTCTCAGTACACATATTAGTGTAATAAAAACATTACATCTTTAATGCTTAAAATGACAAATGAAGACTCTTAGCATTCTCCTTTTCTACTTTTAGTGTGTTTGTTTTATGTAGAAAGGTAACAGATAAAGGTACCACCTCTGCAATACTGATAGGAAATGTTGAATACTGATACTATGTGAGGTGGTAGCGGTTAGCACACCCGCCTCAGAGCAAGAGGGTCCTGGGCTTGAGTTCTGGGCTCAACAAGGGTGGTTTTGTGTTGAGTCTGCATGTTCTCCCTGTGCTTGTGTGGGTTTCCTCCAGATACATGCAGATTAGGCTAACTGGCTATTCCAAATTGTCACTAGGTGTGAATGTGAATGGTTGTGTGTGTGTGTGTGTGTGTGTGTGTGTGTGTGTGTGTGTTGGCTCTGTGATGGATGGGCGAGCTGTTCAGGGTGTACCCTTCCTTCATCCCTTGTCGGCTGTGATAGGCTCTAGCCTCCTTGCGACCCCAGTGGGTTGAAGTGGTTTGGCAAACGAATGAATGAATGATTGAATGGAGGCAGGTTCGGAACATTATTTGTTACAACCCTGGAGGCTAAATCACTGCCATAAATCTCACTAATTTCCACTTTATAACAAGATATCGCCTGGTGAGCTTTCCCAGAGTCGGCTGGGATGAGCGCCTGCCTCACCATGACTCTAATTAGGATTAAGTGGTTCAGAAAGTGAATGAATGAATGAATGAATGAATGAACAAGATATCAAAGCAAAAGAGCCCAAATCTTCATTTCCTTCCAAGACTACAGACATTCTCTATGGTACTATGCTAATGAATTGATTACATGCTAATGAATTGAAAGTTCTTCAATTAATTAAAAAATAATATTAAACACAGTTGCTGAAATACATGATCCCACGCATAATAGTGTCTGCAAAAAAAAGCAGAAAAGCTATGAGGTAATGCCATTCGAATGCTAAAAATAAACTGTAGTCATTTATTAGCCTAAATAATAATAATAATAATAATAATAATAATAATAATAATAATATAGATCAAATTTTCTTCCCAGTTAATTTGATATGATTGTACATCAAGAATACTTTAGGTGTTTGGAGTTTACTCTTACCGTTGTATTTGGGTCACACCTCACGCCTGTACACCTGACTCGCGTGGAGTTTTCAGAGTGCCTGGCGCACCGGTTTTATACAGACTTTCGGGAGCGCGCACAAGACCCCTGGCTCAGTGGCATGTGGGCGTGCACGGTTCAGTACCATTGCCACTCGTGCAGTACAATTGCCACCCACCAGGTCAGCATATTTACTATAGAGCTGTGTGTGTGTGTGTGTGTGTGTGTGTGTGTGTGTGTGTGCGTTTGGGGGTTGCATTGAGCAGGGGCCCTTTTACATAGTATTATGACTGAGGTAAATAGAGGAGAGGGAGGAGACTGAAAAAAAAAAAACAGGCCCACAAAAGGACGTTTTCTCAGGTCAGCACTCCTGCACACGACACAAAAAGCTCCAAAGTAACTAGGATTACATACGCACAGTGGAGAGTACTGCCTTGTGTGTGTATGTGTGTGTGTGTGGGTTTGTACATGTATGCATGCAGTGATTTTCATTAATCAGTAGAAAGAGTTAATAAATAAGCATGACCCTTGTGTCCAATCATATATTTTACTTGTTTAAAAAAAATCAGTCATAATCAGAAAGTTTGGTGATACAGTAAACTGTTCCAGTAAGAAAGTAAATAAATAATTAAATAAGAACCATTAGGTCTGGGGGTTCTCCGGTTGTCCCTCTTGTTGAACACATGGTGCAGTGGCTTGTTGTATAAATAGTTCAAATGGTGATAAAGGCACAAAATTTGGTACAGAAGTTTAAATGATACTCCTCTACTCTACTACTGTCATAAAATAACACTGGTTACCAAAATTTAGCTTTTTAAAAATGGTCACCTGTTTGCCAGTCCAAAGCGGTTAAATTTAGTTTTCACTATAGAGTTTTCACAGAGTAGACCATTGGATTGCTGTTAGCATGTTACTGTGCGAATGGTGATGTGAGTGTTGGCCCTGCAGTGACCTGGCAAGCTGTCTCTTGTGTGTACCCCTTCCTCGCCAAGAGTCGGCTTAGATGGGCGCCAGCCTCCTTGCGACCCTAATTAGGGTTAAGTGGCTCAGAAAATGAATGAATGAATGAATGAATCACTACACAGAGCTTCACTGAAAGACCTCATAACAACTGTGTGTATGATAAGAGATGAAAAATATATATATATTTCTATTATTTATCTGGCTGGTAATCATTTGGAGAAATTCACTTTGAAAATACCACACGTTCAGAAAAACAACAAAACTCTAGAGATTTCACGATGGATTTCTCTCCTATTAAAACACTATCACGTCTGTTGGGGTTAGAAACTCAGTCTGGAGGAAAATTGAACAGAATATTTCAGCATTTTTTGAAAATAAATATATTGATAGAATGGTAATACATTATTTCCTTTCTTCCTTAAATTTTGAAATGAAATAATTAAAAATGTAATTCCTTCAAATAGACCTTTCTTGTCCTCACTGCAGTCATCTAGCAAGAAAAAAGTATAACACAAACCCAAACTGAAATAAAACAAAAAGAAATATGATAAAAAAAAAATATGGGCGCTGTCTTGAATAGTGACAGTTTGAGTTGTTGAAGTAATTTCCTGAAAAAGATTGTTCCAAATAGCACCCACACCAAATGTCATACTTGAATAACAAAAATAAATATTCCATTGATTTTTGGTACTAAGCAGCTCCGCTACCAAAGAGGTCCTGTGTGAAGAGTGTTTCTCAATCTTTAATGAAACTAGAACCATTCTAGGAAGCTAACTAGCCTTAACACTACAAAGAACCATAAAAAAAATGGCATACAACGTTGTAATAATAATAATAAGTGCGGTACGGTGGTGTAGTGGTTAACACGTCCACCTCACAGCAGGAAGGACCTGGGTTCAAGCCCCGTGCCCGGCAAGGGGCATTTCCGTGTGGAGTTTGTATCTTCTCCCATGCTTGTATGGTTTTTCTGTGGGTTTTCTCAAAGTCCAAAGACATGCACATCAGACTAATTAGACAATCTCACTTTCCCCAGGTGTGAATGTGAGCATGACAGTTGTGCATCAGTTTTGCTCAGAGTAGCACGGAGGGTTAGCACGGAGGCACGGAGGCAGCTAGGATGAGCTGCAGCCTCCCCACTAACCTAATAAAAGATATTGTGGTTCATCAATTGAATATTATTATTATTATTATTATTATTATTATTATTATTATTATTATTATTATTATTATTATTATTAATATTAATAATAATAATAATATTAATAACAATGTTAATATTAATAATTAAAATAATAACAGTAATGATAATAATAATAATGACAGTGATGATGATTAAGGTAATGATAGATGATAATTATAAATGATAGATAGATAGATACTTTAACTAGAAAAGCACTTGGAGAGCGCAGACCTCCGCCAAGGCTGTACAGTACCCCCATGTGGTATTGTAATAAATGCAGCATTTTTATAAATGCAACATTCGGTTATTATTTGAACCGTACAATGCAAACACGCAGCCACTTGAATAAGAGTCCTTGCGCCCGGATGAGGAAGTATTTATAATTGGATTATTTTTGTGATAAAAATATAAAATTGGTACAGAAAGATAAAGGAATGAGATTACACCATCTAACGCAAGCCTGGAGGTAAAAATTTAAAAAGAAAAAAGTGAAAATTCCCTACATCTTGACAGTAATCTGGATCCATGCCAAAATTTAATCAATTGTTCCTTGTGTCATTTCTGACTCATCCTGAAAATTTCATCAAAATCTGTTGATAAGTTTTTAAGCAATGTTGCTAAGAGACAGACAAACAAACAAACCAACGCCGGTGAAAACATAACCTCCTTGGCGGAGATAATTAGGATAGATAGCTACATAGATAGGCAAAACAATACTCATTTTTATTATGTCACCAAGTTTATTATATTTCCTTTTCTCTTTCTTTTTTACATCTTTAAGTCTGTATTAAACAATGGCCTGACTCATTTATGGTATTCAAGAATTTTTGCTAATTTCTTTTTTATGTGTTTGCTTGTTTGTTTGTTTGTTTGGTGGGGGGTTCACTTACACTGTACATAATCTAATAAAAAAGGTGAAGTAAATCCAATCTGGATACAATAATGCATATTACGTACTACACATCAGTGATTGTGAATCTCTCTCTCTCTCTCTCTCTCTCTCTCAGTCTCTCGCTCTAACTGTTATGATGTTGATGAGGAGTTCTTTTCACTGTGTATGTATGTTCCTTTTTAGTGAACTCAGCCACTTTCATTGTTAACAGTTAATCCTAACACACTCGGCGCCAGGGTATAAAAGCCACGGCCCTGGCTTTACACACACACTCTCAGAGTGAGCTCAGGCACTCCCACACATATACTGAACACACAGGTGAGACAGAACACACACACAGTGACAATTACAGATTCTCTGAATTATGCTATAACAGTTGAAATCAAAATATTTTTGTATTTTTAGTTTGGGATTTGTTTGTTCTGTTTCTGTACTTCCTAAAAGATTAGTGTAATAATAGCAGCTTTTGCATCCTTTTATCTGTCATTAATTGATTTGTATTTTGTTAAATATCAGATTGTAACGATCTTCCTCCATCTAGGTATCATGTCTGATAACAGCGATAAGAAGACTGCCTCTCAGATCGACGGCAAAGCCGGTCAGACCAAGAAATCTGACATGGGCATGGGCATGGCCTACAAGGCAAAAGCACACACACACACACACACACACACACACACACACAGATATGAATATAATTTTTCAGTGCACACTAACAACCTGACACACTGTGTATATTTGTATTAGATGTACGTGTTCGACCAGGAGAACTTCCAGGGTCGCATGATCGAGATCAATGCCGAGTGCATGAACGTGTGTGAGATGGGCATGGACAAGGTCCGTTCGCTCCGTGTGGAGTGTGGCCCGTAAGTTTGTTTCCAACAAACAATCCATCTAAACACTGTACACGATATTTCTTGTACACATTATCCTGACACACAACGTGTTTTTAGTTTCGTTGGTTGGGAGCAGATGAACTTCTGTGGAGAGATGTACATCCTGGAGAAGGGTGACTACCCTCGCTGGGACTCCTGGAGCAACTGCCAGAAGAACGACTACCTGCTGTCTTTTAGACCCGTCAGAATGGTGTGGACACACGCACACATACACGCACACACGAATCATCCTTCTTCCCTGCTTAAGTCAATATGGCGTTACTGATGTATCTCAAACCTGTGCCCACTAGGACCCAGAGAAGCACAAGATCTGCCTTTACGAGGTGGGTGACTACAAGGGTCGTAAGATGGAGATCATGGATGATGATGTGCCCAGTCTCTACTCCTATGGCTTCACCGACAGAGTTGGAAGCATCTTCGTCAGCTGTGGAACGTAAGTGCAGAGTTGTTTAGATACACCAGCCAGGCATCAACTTAAAGGTAGGGTCAGCCTTTTTTTTTTTTTTTTTTTGTGGGGAAGGGGGGTGTTAACACTTGGATTAAGTGCAGGTACAATATCTGCAGAGATGAGAAACTCTGGCATCTGTAGGCCCATATGCTATGGAAAAAGTGAGGGAAAAAACTAATAATATGGACCACCAACATCAAATTCAATCCCAAATTCTCAAAGCATTTAAGCGTTCTAGCTTAGCTGGTGTGTTTTTTTGGGGGGCATGGATGTGGAAGAAACATTAAAGGAAACACTCAGAGGTGGTGTGTGTTTGGATTTTGAGATTTCAAACACTTCTACCAAAATCACTGATTACACCTTTAATGCATATATTTAAAGGTATAAATAGGATTTTATTCTACAAACTACAGTTGTAATTAAGTTGGTGTAGATTCATATAATTAGCTGCATTAATAAAACAGTGAGAAATATGCATGATGAAAGTCTTACCTAGCCTTAATTAGCTTAATTAGCAGTGATATTGATGTATAAATTACATATAGTGCTTTATGTTAGGCCTTGGTAGTAAACATATTGTCCTGAATGCACTCTTCTGTCCTTTTTAGCTGGGTGGGTTACCAATACCCTGGTTACCGTGGCAGCCAGTACCTCCTGGAGAAGGGTGACTACAGACACTTTAACGAGTATGGCGCTCGCTGCCCACAGATGCAGTCTATGAGGCGTATCCGTGACATGCAGTGGCACCCACATGGCTGCTACACCATGGCCACCAAGTGAGAGCCAGGCCAGGAGCGGAAGAGACGAAGTGGAGGAGAAGCAGAGGGCCGTCGGAGGAAGGAGAGGAGGAGAGACGTCTGAGGACACTGTAACCCCGCCTCTTGAAACTATTCTTACTGTCCCTAGGCGGTGTTTAGGAGTTAGAGACTCTCAAGGTTACGTTTTGTACCCCTGAGGAGCTTTTTAAGCTCCCGAGCTTCCTGAATAACACATATACCTGTCCTCCTCCACTCAGTTCCTCTCCTCTCTTTCGCTCAAGCGCCATGACTTTTGTTTTTCCTTCCATATTTGAGTTTTATTACCTCTTCCCTTCCCTACCCTTTCAGGAGGATGGAATGCAAAAGGAAGACAAGAAGTTAAGATCAAGACAAGATCTTAAGTCATCTTCATCTTCCTTAATGATATGTACAGAATCCTGGTCACCTTTTCAATAAAAATCAAATGACTGATAACATTTTTTGTGAATTTCTTACACCCCATATTAAAATGCCTGAATAAAATAAAGAATCAGATGTTTAAAATTTTTGGAAGGTGCACACTTTTTCAATCAAGTCATCCTAAACTATAGGTGGCGCTCTACCTTGACAACAGCAACGCAACATACGCAGGACGTAAGAGCTTGACAGCCATACATATATCCACAAAGATACGCAATGCATGCTATACAAACATTCATTCATCATTCATACATCATTGGGTTGCCGCTCGCGGCCATCTTTGGGAGGTAAACCGATGTAAACAAACACCTTGCATGTTTAGTATACAGTATAAGCCTCAATATGTGGGGTTAATATATATTATTTATATATGGTAAAGTAGGGCAGCACGATGGCGCAGTGGTTAGCACGTCCGTCTCACAGCAAAAAGGTCCTGGGTTTGATTCCCAGCTCGAGCGTTTCTATGTGTGGAGTTTGCATGTTCTCACTGTGATTGCGTGGGTTTCCTCTGGGTACTCTGGTATCCTCCCACAATCCAAAAACATGCACAGTAGGCTAACTGGCTGTTTCAAATCGCCCCTAGGTGTGAGAATGAGTGTGAATGGTTGTGTGAGTGTTAGCCCTGTGATGGCCTGGCGAGCTGTCCAGGGTCTACCCCACCCTCGCCCAGAGTCGGCTGGGATGGACGCCAGCCTCCCCGTGACCCTAATTAGGATTAAGAAAGGCGGATTAAAGGATTAAAAAAATGAACGATGATATATGTTAAAGTTTTTAGGGCCACAAAGAAATTATTCTAGTATTGATTAAAATTAAGTTATTATTTATAGTCAAAATTTGTTATTCAAATGTTTTATATATATATAAACACATGTGTTGTGTTGTATGCTTTCTCCCAATTCCCACCGCCTTAAGGTGGCGGATTGCGTGCTTCCGCTTGATGAGCCAAAATGGCCCAATTGTGTATCTATGTGTATATATGTATGTTGACACCATTGTGCACACCATAGGGTGCACGATACATAGTGTACCACACTCTGTATTAATTATATAATGAACATAGTGTACTTGCACATGAACTGATTACTAAATGTAATGATAGGTACCATTCAGTAATATGAAGTGAGACTCTATAAACATGAAGAACAAGAAAAGAACTAACAGGTTATTCAGGATGCAGTCGTGTTTTACATCATGCTTTGCACCCCACTTGGAATAAAACTACTCGGCTCTAGGTCTTTTCCAAGAAAGTGCATCACATACTGTGGAGCCCTTCGGTAACATTCATAGAAAAAAAAATCAGTGTGGCCACATGATCAATAACTTGTGGCCACGACTTGCATTTTCTTCATGCTGTGATTGATTTTATGGTCAAGCAATAATTTTTTTTTCTGACCAATGACACTCAGTGGGCTCCATAACACACAAACACACACAGACACATGTAAACACTGCATAAGTATTCACATCTAGAGCTTTTTCATAATGTATTTGGTATTGTTACAATTAGGAACGGGGCAGTGGTGGCCCAGTGGTAGGGTGCTTGATTACTGATCCAAAGGTTGAGGGTTGAAGCCCAAAAAAAACGCCGCCTTCAGCCTTGTTTACAGCACGTGATTGTAATAGCATTGGTGCTTAAGTTGGACAGATCGAGGCTCAGCAACATTATGTGGCGATAAAACGAACTCGATTGATGATCTGAATGTACAGAATTGGCAGGTTATCCCATTTCTTTTTGGGCTCGATTCCCGGGCTCGGTGAGGGCGTTTCTGTGTGGGGTTTTGTGGGTTTTCCTCTGGGTACTCAGTACTCCTATAACTGTGTTCAGTATGACATCCCTTTCCCCCTCAACCCATATTACTCTAAAATGAAACCATCCAAACAACTACATTAATTAGTAAACCACAGTCAATTGCTTTATTAAACATTTCCTAGATACAGATAAGATACAGATAAGATACAGATAAACTGAAAAAATAAATGTGATTATTTTATTATTATTTAATTACATGTTATAGAAAAAAAACAGCCATAGCTACAGTATGTGATCCCAGCATTATATGACAGATTATTTATTGTAGATCATCCGGTCATGAATCGTTAGCGTGACATCATCCTCACAAACTCTAAATGGAAAAGAAAGAAAGACAGAAAGAAAGAAAAAACCCCAGTGGTGAATAATAATACTACATTTAATTTCATGTACAACTGTATTTTTTTATTATTATTTTTATGCTGGATTTCTTTCACCATGGGATTCGGACTGCAGTGAATCATTCATATACACAATGTTTTGTCTATGTTTTATCTATGGTAATATTCTGTCCTTTATAAACTTTTTCTGACCTTCAAAGTCCACTTGCCCGTCTCCATTGAGGTCCACATCCCGGATGATATCATCAATGTCTTTCGGATGTAGCTGCTCGGCCATCAGTTTCTTCATGGCCTCTCTTAGTTCATTAATGCTGATCTGCCCGTCACCGTTCGTGTCAAACTGTGGAGCAAAATATCACCAATGAGTCCACTATAGGTAACCTTATCTCTCAGACTGAGAGGTAAATGATGTACTATGCTGCATACTCTGCCCGGCCAAAAAAAAAATCGCACACGGATATGTTGTTCCGTGTAATCCTCATGCCATTGTTTCAACAGATTTAAGCAACATAACCTTTATTTCCATGCAGTGTCGGGTTCATTTCTCACCGACGTCTTGAATAGGTGAGGGATAAACTGAACCACTCCATAAAGTCTTCTCCGGCACATCCCGAAAACCTTCAATAGGGTTAAGGTCAGGACTCTGGGATGCCAATACATATGTGAAAATGATTCCTCATGCTCCCTGAACTGTTCGCTCATTATTTGAGTCCCCATTTTATATCCGTGCCATCAGGGAAGAAGAAGTCCATTGATGTGATAACCTGCTCATTCAGGTCATCAGCTGACTTCATTTTATTGCCACATGAAAGTTGCTGAGCCTCAACCGGACCAACCGGAACAACAATGCCATGGAGATTACATGCTGTGATCAAGGATAAATGCTCTACATGAAAATATTACAGTGTATGACTTTTTTTTTGGCCAGGCAGTGTACTATATTATAGTATTCCAAATATAATGTGTGTAAATAGACCTCTCTGAAGGCATTTTTTAACTCTTTGATTCCAATCATGTCTGCCGTCTCTGCAAGCATTTTAGGGCCCATCAGTTCCACAAAGTCTTCAAATTCGATTTTGCCTCCGACTGCAGGACGGTGACACACACACACACACACACACACTATTATTAATGGTATTATGTTAATAATTGCACAGCAAGTTCACCTCAAAGCAAGAAGGTCCTGGGTTCGAGTCCCAGGCTCGGATGTTTCTGTGTGGAGTTTGCATGTTCTCCCAGTGCTTGCATGGGTTTCCTCCCACAGTCCAAAGACATGTACATTAGGCTAATTGGCTGTTGCTAATTGGCTGACTGTCAGTGTGAATGGTTGGGAGTGTGTTACCTTGTGATTTTCTGGCTAGCTGTTTAGGTTGTGTACCCCAACTTGACATAGGAATCACCCTGCGACCCTGATAGGATTAAGCAGTTCAGCAAATCAGTGAGTGAGTGAGTCAGTGATGAGAGTAACTGCACAATAAATAATACTCCTATGATATTCCAAGCATAAAATGTCTCATATATCTTATACAATATTCTATATACTGTGCAGCACATAATATAGCATCGTTACATACTATATAATGCCTAAATAAGGCCACATGGAGAGCATGATTTTATGTTTTCTACTTGAAGACTTTCTCAAAACTATAAGCACCTACGGGGCATCTTATTTCGTTGCATATAATGAAGCCTATAAGGCACTGCATGTAGTATTCTACATCGGAAGGACTTCAACATATTTACTTACTTGTACGGAAACTCTGTGGGGTACTGCAACACATATTTCTGACTTGTAGGGCAAACATTATCCACTGAAGTGACACCCTATAAGGCAGCGCATCCCAGTTTTCTGTACATATTGGTACCTTAGATAAGATTTAGTAATGGCCACATCACTAAATTTCAAGGTCACTGAGGGCCGAATAATCACTCAACATCCATTAAAAATGTGTACAGCCTTATTATTTGCTTTTTCCTTATTTCCTTTTCTGACGGTGTTCAATGGTGACAAGCTATTTTGCAATCAATCATGAATAGCTAGCTGTTTACTTGAATGGGGTTGGCTCCACCTAGTGGATGGATGATGAATTACATGTGATGGTAATTGTTGATGCAAAGAATGTACAATAGTCATACACTTTAAAAGCTCTTACGTGCCACGTAAAATGAGTTGGAGGGTCAGATTTGGCCCGTGGGCCTTGAGTTTGACACCTGTGCCTCAGAGGTTTATTTCCCCTCCTCTATAAAGGCCTCCTAGAGGAAAATTTTAAGAATCACATTTTATGTAGCGGAATGACACCATCGAGGGCAATTTCATTGTAGGTTTTTTTTTTTAATGGGGCATATATCCAAGGGCATAACCATAGTTTAGACAATGAGAACTCGCCCCTAGAAAGGAGAAGAACATTTCCCTCAATTCTATTATATTAATATATAAAAATTATATTGTGATTGGAATCACAAGAATGTGCAGTGAACTTTCAATTCTATTTGCATTTTACAATTAAAAGTTTAATCTGAATTAAATCACAGATTCTTAGAAAGAATTAAATGTAAAATCTTGATTTTAACTGAATGTAAACAAATTTATTACTGCATTGTGACCAGATCTCATTACAATATCAGAAGAACTGACCCCGATGACCATTTTATTTTGATGCAAATGTTATTAGCTTTAACCCACCATTGCCTATATGTTCAAATGTTGGTAGAATTTTAACTATTTAACTGTCAATCAGACAGCACACACATGGAACACATGAAGTGAATATATTATCTCTCATATTATTTTATTATATACAACACCATGACCTCCCGTTCTCAATAGGTCTGTTACTGTGTGCGTGCGGGAGGGGCGCACTGATATACACAAACATAGTTCGCCTCGGAGGCGAAAGCAGATAGCCTACCTTATAGTGTCATTTGCCTATCTTCACTCTGAGTCACTTCTACATGATACATATTTTCACATTAATTAAAAAATTGCTTACTGTCTGAAAAAACACATGTCTGCCAGCTGGTTTTGCCTTTTTCTATTTTTAGCTGCTAACGGTACTCCCTCCATGATCTGTATCAGACCTCCCTGTAGCCTGGCTATGACATTGTCTGTCAGGGCCGTATCATAAAAGTAGGCAGCTCATAAATGTGGTTCATATGTCACATATTAAAGTATATTATTGGGGGGGGGATTTGTATTTTCCAAATATTGGGGGGAACGTGTCCACCCCAATGAATTTGTGATTACGCCCATGGCCATATCCACTGTCCCTTATGCACAAAGCCCCAAGTGGTATAATACATTAAATAACATCAGTATACTGAAAATTATATAGCCTCATTTTTGTGGAAAGGCTGTAAATGTATGTATATGTGAGATAACAATTGCACATATTGTAAGAATATAGTGCTATGCATGGTATATAACATAAACTCATCTTTATATAGTACATAAAAGGTTAATAGCATATTAATATGATACATAATGATTTGAAACATCACTCACTGATTTGTTGACTCAATTCGATGAGCTCCATCTCCGTCGGCATGTATCCCATCGTCCTCATGCACTCTCCCAGGTCCGTACAGCTAATGTAGCCTTTGTTCCTATCAAATTCTTTAAAAGCCTCCCGCAGATCTACACACATAAACACACCCAGCAAGCCTTTATTTAATAAGCTGTACTTTATACCAATTAGTGTATAAGATTAGTGTATAGTCTGTAAATACCTTCAATCTCCTCTGGACGGAGATTCCTGTCCTGTTGCATGTCAGCAGCGTGATATAAAAAAAGTCACAGGTTTACTATTTTAAATAGAGAAAGTCTCCCACCATTATTATTTTTCTCCCCTTTGGTCTCACTCCCAGGCTCAACATATTGAACAACTCACTACTAGAAACTTTCAAAAGCATGCAAATGACAAGTGAAGGAAAAAAGAGGAGTGAAAATGAGTGGAACATTGAGAATCCGTACGTACGCATTATACGTTAGTATGTGATAGAGCATGATGACTAGATTAAGTGTTGCATGGCAACAGCCTCAGATAAAGAGATTTAAAAGGTTTAGCTTGAGCAAGACCCCACAACACACAAACACATACACACACATACACACACACACACACACACACACACACACACACACACACACGTAATGGATGAGGCTGTTCAATTTAGTGATCCTGAAGAAAATGTACAATATTTTTGGTAATACTAATATTAATATAAATATTAATACTACTCTCAGAGGATTATCTGTATGGACCACCAACGCACTTTCTGAACTAATCCTCTCCTGTCTCGTTCAGCAATCCACTATTAGAAAATTGCCTTGGCTTGCTTAAAAGAATTTTTATAAATATATATTTGCTTTTTTCATTTCAGGGAGGCTCACCCGAGCATTGCAGGTCCAAAACACACACACACACACACACACACACACACACACACACACATACACACACACACACACACACACATCATGTAGGGGCAATTAATAATATCCAATTAGCCTAATGTACATGTCTTTGGATTGTAGGAGAAATCTGGGGTACAGGGAGAACAAACAGAAATGTCTTCACTGGGTACAGGACTTGAACCCAGGACCTTCTTGCTGCCAGGTGGACATACTAACCACTATGCCACCATGACACCAATTAAAATATATGTACTCACTCATTTGCTGAACCACTTAATCCTACTAAGGTCATGAGGAGCTCTGGATCTCAGCCGACACTGGGCAAAGGCGGGATACAGCTTCACACAACCATTCACACTCACATTCTTCCCTACTTAGGGGTAATTTGGAACAGCCAGTTAACCTCATGTGCATGTCATTGGATTGTAGGAGGAAACTAGTGCACCCAGAGGAAACCCATGCAAGCACAGAGAGAACATGTAAACTACACACAGAAACAATCCAGGCCAAGACTCACACCCAGGACCTTGTTGCCGTGAGGCAGACGTGCACGTGAGGCGTACTACGCCATCGTCCTGCCCCAAAACTTGGACAAAGGTTGCCATGATACGATATGATGTAAAGTAGCTTTCCACTCGGGGATCATTCTTTATGGCGTGTATATCACACAGTACTTTTTCTCTAATTAAATAAAGTTAATGAAACACAGCTGTGAATGTTCTTTTAAAAATCACAGAGTACGCCTTTAAATTTTAGATTTTGCTCATGTTAAACTAAGAATCAGAATAACGGGCCAATGCACATCCATGGAGAAGCCGTGTAAACTCCAAACATACAGTATTTCAAGCTAACAAGCTCTCTGGGACAAACATGATCGACTGGCTTTCGTTAGGTGCATTACCATGACGTAGGGTAGTGCCACACCTTAAAACTTTGAGAAACTTTAGACCAGAAATGAAAGCAATCTCTTTTAAAACCATAGCAGATAATACTTATAAAAACAACAGTCAATCAGCCAACGCATTTCCAAGCACATAGACGTAAACAAGTTCTGGGCTACACTTTTAAGCATGTATTGAATGACGATGATAGCTGAGGGCAAGACAGGAGTGTTCATGATGGTTTGTAGATATGAGGATTAAAGTGGCAGAAGTGGGTTTTTTTGTTAATATACTGATGATGAGGTCAAATGCCTTCATACATACGAGTCGAGCCCGAGTGAAGCCGTGCCTGAGAAAGATGCATACGGGTCCGACAATGTTGTGCAGCATTGTGCAGTTTTGAACCAGTGCATTCAGAGGCTGTTTAAACCCAGAGATCGCCTCCTTCTCCCCATCAGACTCTTCGGGTTGGTGAGGTCCAGGTGACCAAAACCTCGCCCCATTGGTCAATCCATTACTCTCAGGTGTACTCTTATGATGGAGCCAGATATCAATTAAGACATATAAAGTAATTAGGACCTGTTCTAGATTTATGTTTAAACACTTATCTAAGTATGAAGTGCATTAAAATGAGAATAATTCCAAACAGACATGATTGGTATTGTAATTTATCAGACATAGCTCATGCATGCTATATACACCTACTTGCATGAGGTCAGTACAGAGAAATTTCAGACTGATTCAGGGCACAAACTCAGCACATGATGTATTCAGTGTATCAAGGCTGAGGTCTGGGATTTCCTGTACTGACCAAATGAAGAACGTTAATAAGTTTTCCAAAAAAAAAACAACAACAACAGCAACAAAAAAAAATGCAAGTTGATGTTTATATCTGGTAGAAAATGCATGGACGAGCAGGCGAGGGAAAAAATGCCATGAAAAAACATGGAAAGAGCTCCAAGTTCTTCAGCTTCAAGGGTCAAATGCTGGCGGGCTGAGAAAAAATTAACTAACTGGTCCATACTGGAAAGTTCCGGACCGCTCAACAGCCAGTCAGCATGCATATATTGTGGTAGACATATAACAAAGTACCGAATAACATCATGTTCCTGAACCACACTGTTATAAACACTCCTTGAAACATAACAGCAATAAAACTTGAAGACGTCCCTTACCTTTTTTATTTTATATTTTACTGGGTTGGTGCAGTTTCCCATTAGTCTTCAGAGAGTTGATATTCTTTCTTGCTTTCTCTTTCTTTCTTTCTTTCTTTCTTCCTCTCCCTTTCTTTTTATGGAATGTCCTTACAAACTGGTGCTGGGCTCATATTCTATACGCTCGTTCCACATTTTTATAGTTTAATTAATCACTCTCATCTCATCTCATCTCAAACCAGACTATCCTGCACCCACTAAGTCCAACTAAGATAATGACGCAAGTAAATCTCAATGTTAATTTGACTCACCTTTTAAAACCTCTCCAATTGTCAAGCAAGCATTACCAACCTTAACACAACCTGAGTTTAGCACTTCTTAACAATCTCTCGTGTAAAAAATGACCACTGCTGCTCTCGCCTTTCCTCCTCAACACAGATTACTTTCCAGTGCAAATGACTTTTATAAGATGGATAAGGAATCAGGAGGTGGCCGGAGGGAGTATTAGTCAAGAAAATGACCCTTTTTAATCCCACATTCGTACAGATGGATGATAAAAGGAACAGAAAGAGTGAAAAAATTAAGCAAAGGGAAAGAAGGTATAGCACAAATGGACAAAGTCAGGTTTGAAGTCAGTGTAGGGCTGGCTTTGTATGTTTGTGTGGCATTTTGCTGTTACAGTGTGTATGTGTGCATGCTTTAATCCTCATCTAATCATGAAACAGGTGTGTATGGGACTTCATCTGCCACTCTTTGACTTGTACATTATTTTCAGCAAAAATCTGGCTCCTGTTACCAGGTTTTTTCAGTCATCCAGAGCTATAATCCACATTAATCTGCCTGTATACTCGCAAACATGCACACAAAATACTCACATCCACCCCAGGAACATGATACGCTTCTCTGTGTCTCTCTATGGAATAATGACACGTGTCTGGTGCTCAGTAACAGATGATTGCATGAATGATTGACGTGTTTTTAAGATGTAATGATGCACATTAATTACAGTAACAATACAGTTAGATGTCAGTCTAAAACCTGTGGCCTGCTAGGTCAAAAAAGAGGTGTGTGTGTGTGTGTGTGTGTGTGTGCGCGTGTGTGCCCAAGTGCATCTAGGTCTTATCAAATGAGGTCATTCTTACTATGGTACTGCTGTCAACAAGACAGCTTGAATTTCAGACCCTGAGTAATTATGTGTTGTATCACATAACGTGTGTGTGTGTGTGTGTGTGTGTGTGTGTGTGTGTGTGTGTGTGTGTGTGTGTGTGTGAATGAAATTAGTCATTAGGTGGCAGTTAAAACATATTGCCAGTTCTGAAACCTGCTATTTCCAGATTTGACATTTTTCAGGAATCACAAAAAACTGAATTAAAGTAGAAATAATATGTATGTGTGTGTGTAAAGCAAATTATAACCACAAACATTGGGTTGTGGTAAGGCTGGGCGTGGGCAGGGTAAATCCTGAACAGCTTGCCAGGCCATGGCAGTAACCACAAAGAAATATTTTAAAAACTTTTCCTAGTATTAAGAAATAAACTTACATATGTAATATAATGGGTTTTTTTTCAAATTCACCAAATACAGCATTTGCTGCAATGCCCCCTGGTACAGATTCTCCGAAACGGCCCCTTAGTTGGTGATTTGATGATGGTGATGAAAACTGTCTAACAAATTCCTCCAAAGAGTTTAACTGGGGGGGAGGCACAGTGGCGTAGTGGTTAGCATGTCCGCCTCACAGCAAGAAGGCTTGGGTTCGGTTCCCAGCTTGAGCGTTCTTGTGTGAAGTTTGCATGTTCTTCCTGTGCTTGCGTGGGTTGCCTCCAGCTACTCCGGTTTCCTCGCACAGTCCAAAAACATGCACAATAGGCTAATTGGCTGTTCCAAATCGCTCCTAGGTGTGAATGTGACTGTGAATGGTTGTGGGTATATTGGCCCTGCAATGGTGCAGCGGGCTGTTCCGGATGTAACCCTTTTTCACCTAGTGATGGCTGAGATAGGCTCCAGCCTCCCCACGACCTTAATTAGGATTAAGCGTCCTAGAAAATGAATGAATAAGTTTAACTGGGTTGACGTCTGGTCCTATAATATAGAGCTGATATCATTTTCACTCCCTATGGATAGGGGTGGGGTCAACCTGGAAGAGACCACGCCCATTACGCAAAAATTGGGAAAACTTTATATTTTATATATATTGAGTGATGCTTCACATTAAGTGGACTAGAAATTCCCTGTGATAGTATAACAAAGCCAG
The DNA here is from genome assembly GCA_028564935.1 of Neosilurus hyrtlii. NCBI lineage: Eukaryota > Metazoa > Chordata > Actinopteri > Siluriformes > Plotosidae > Neosilurus > Neosilurus hyrtlii. The sequence continues at coordinate 26,273,093 of JAOUQZ010000001.1, forward strand.
CAGTTTATTTCTTTAAGGTTACCATGGTTTTATATTCAAATAGTGTTGTTTTCTAAGTCTAAGTCTTTCTGTTTTCTGTTCACTGGGTTAAATTTTGGTCCATCAGATCTATAAATGTGGGAGAAAATATGTGAAGCCTGCATCAAGACAATGAAAAGAGACTATAGCCCTTAAAAATTGAAAACTACATATGAATGTATTACTCTGTGTGCAATCTTAGGCTGATAGCTTCTATTTTTAACGATTATATGGGCAGTTATTTAAAAACTGAGTCTCAGAATGATGATGCCATTAATATCCAAGTTAATATGCACAAGCATAGGATTTTGATACATTCATGCCATTTACTGACTGATCTGTGTTAGAAGTGTCAAAAAGCTTAGATTAAAATAAATGCCTGTGCTGCACCAGACATAATACATTTAAACACATTTAAACACAAACACCTGAAATACTGAAAGAAATATTGTTTAAAGTAATACGCCTCCTTAATAACTAGGGCTTTGATGATGTCATCAATCTCACCCAGACCTCCCCATGACCCTAATTAGGATTAAGCGGTTCAGAAAATGAATTAATGAATGAGTTTTGAGTGAGATTAATTATCAACACGTGCTGACTTCTCCTTTAAATAATCATGATGCTATAATCTTTCCTGGGAAGGTGAGCATTTGAGATTGGGTGTCCTTCCTGTTCCCTTCTCTCTCCGGCTCTAAGATGTCAGGAGCAAGTGATTACAGCAAGATTATCCTTAGTACAGGAATGCAATACCACACAACAGAGGTCACAGTCTCAAGCGAAAAGCTCAGGGAAACAGGCCGTGAATGTTATCTTTTATCTTATATCAGTCAATCACCTACATGTTTAACTGGAAGGGAATTTGCTAAATGCAGAGTGGTAGAGATTATTCAGGAGAATCTGTCTGTGTCTGTGTCAAAAATGTTGAAATATATAACATTAACATGACCTGCTGGTGCATAGATATTACTGTAGCCATGCAGAATTTTGCTTTCGAACCCAGCACTTTTATAATGGTTTTATAATGTTTGCATTCTGAAATGCTTGTCTGTTATTTGATGCACTGTGCTGCTAAAGCATGATTGTCTGAAATTACCATAATTGGGTCATTCTCATAGAAATGCATATTTCTCTATGTCTCATTCTTTATATACCCAATAATTTTTTTTAAAAAGACTGCAGATTTTCATTATGTATAAATCACATGATATAACTACACCCAAATGTTTGTATTAAAAAAAATTTATTCCTATCTTAACCGTAGTTAAGTGCACAATGTGCTGTGTCCCCAATACTGTTGTCATTATTTTAGCATCAGTTCTCCAGTAATTAAATTGGATTTGCCCAGATCTGATATAAAAGTACCTTCATATATTGACAATTTAAGCTGTATATGTACAAATACAGAAAATGTATAAATTTTGGCATTTTGAGCGTATGAAGTTATGTTCGCAAAAACTTCCCGTATTATTAATTATTAAAAAATTAGTAAAATCCCGTATTAATATTGCTTTAATTTATTATTCAAAAAAACTGAAGCTTCAAAACTTTCCAGAAATATACTCTGTACCATAGTGTTTATTTGTATATGTTTTGCAAGTATTTCTGTAAAAAGTATTCCTAGGGAAGGTGCAATTAGAAATTATACACTTTCAGGAGAATGACCCATGCATGAAAAAGGTCAACAATAATTAATTAGGATGATATTTTTGAATGAATGCTTTTTTTTTATTTTTAGCCACTGCTGCTAATAAGTTATTGCTTAATATATGCATGTATACTCAGTCTGATAGAGATAAAATAACGCTGAAGAGACAGAGGATCTGAAAAGATGTTCAATTATTCAGTAGAGCTATGACTCCGAGGGACAAAGCTTGACCACACGGGAAGTGCTAATGAAAAGACTTTTAGTGCACATGGGCATAACCTGTGAAACGTTTTAAGCGGAATTTGGTTTTATGATTAGCTTTTTTTTTTTTTATTATGCATATGAAATATTACAAATATAGTAAAATGTAATTCTTTCTGTGAACAGAAAACTGTGATAAATATTTGTTGATAAACAGGATACTGTGTTTCTAATCTGTGTAGTCACGGACTTGTCTGATTAGCACATAGTGTGGAAATAAACTGATTAGCTAAAACGTTCAAGCGGCTCTTGTGTCAGTTCTATGCATGAAGCTTGCAGTAATTTTATAACAGAACTTTTAAAAAGTAATTTTATAAAAATCAAACATCTACAATGTGGAACTTCTGGGAATTATTTCACTCTGGTACTTTAACTGTATTAGTCAAATATACTGTAATACACTGCCCTGTCCAATAAATGTTGTTGGGCCACCTTAATCATTGATTACAGCACATAATCACCATGGTAATGTTTCAACAAACTTAAGCAACATCAGAACATTTATTTGCATCCAGATTTGAGTTAATTTTTCACTGACATCTTGAATCAGTGACGGAAAAATTAAACCAGTCCTCTCCAGCACATCCCAAAGACGTTCAATAGGGTTGATGACAGAACTCTTGGGTACCAGTTTATGTGCTCTTTCGATATTTGATCCCCGATTTTATTTTCACAGAAAAAAAAGTCCACTGATATAATAACCTGGTCATTCAGAACATTCAGGTCATCAGCTGACTTCATTTTATTGCCACATTAATGTTGCTGAGCCTCGAACTGACCAATTGGAACAACAGTGCTAAAGGCAGCACTGAAATATTTAGAATGTGCAATTTTTTTTGGTCATGCAGTGTATAATGAAATTTATGAATAGTATTTTTTTTTGCACGTGAAGACCATGCTTACCATTCCTGATGACATGTTAGAAAGAATCAAAGATATTTATTTGTTTATACGCATATATATGCATTATGAAGTCTTACTTGGCCAAACACTGAATCCACAATAAGCGCCAGGTCGGTTTTCTCGCTCTCTCCTTCCCCTCTTTGTTCCTTCTCAGCCATCACCTCTACATCATCCTCATCATCATTTCCTGTTCTTTCATGTGATGTAGACAGACTCTGTCTTTGTCCCCCATTAGAATTCGATGTGTTGTTGAAGACTTCGCCATTTTCAAGCTGCTTCTTCTGTTTCTCCACTGTCTTCCTAATGGCAGCTTGGACCTAGTGGGATCAGGAAGATGGTATAGTATCATGTAGCACAGTCCATATTCATGTTTTTGCTTTTTTATTTTTTTCTTGAGGAGCTGATCCTGTAGTAATGAGTGCGGACACTGGGAACAGGATGGGTAAACATTGGAACATCAGTACCTTAAAACACTAATATTTAATTAAATGCATAATTCACAAATTTTACTTTTGTCAATCTGGTAACGTATGACCTTAGAATTGGTAAAATACAAGTCCTCAGAATTGGTTAACTACCTGTTAGCTACTTGTCAGTACTAGCACTATGTGGACTGTCATTACTGATAAAACACCAGTGCTGTCTGAATCACAAGCTGACAGTTCTGAAAAAAAAAAAAAAAAAAAAAAAACATGAGCCTCTGGGATTGATAGTATTTCATACAAGGAGAGCCTGAAATCTTCTGATCAGCTCAATACGAGAACCTTCTGTTGGTATAACACAAGATCAGCAAATTAGGACAACCAAACCATCCAGTGTTGGTAGAATGCGGGATCTGCAAACGTGCTCAGCGTATTTAACAACTTGATATGACTCTCCAGTGCTGAAAGAACATGAGATAACCAGAAAGACAAAACATGAGTATCCAGTATTAGCAGAATTTGAGATCCCAGGATTAACATGAGTATCCAATGTTGAAAGAACCTGAGATCTCCAGATTGGTTTGATATGACTACCCAGTGTTAGAAGAACACAAGATATCCGGATTGGCATAACATGAGTACCCAATGTTGACAGAACTTGAGATCTCTCCATTAACACAAATACCCACTGTTGACAGAACATGAGATCTCCAAATTAGTGCAACATGACCAATCAGCAACGACAGAACTTGAGATCTTCAAATTAACATAAGTACCCAGTAAACAGAAATTGAGATCTTTGAAATTGCAAGATAATTCCTAGTGGTAAAAAAAAGAATTATCATCTAGATATCTCTACATCAGATTGGTTCTATATATGTTCCCAGTTTTTCTGGAACATCTCCAGAAGATCTCTAGAATGGCAGAATGTGTACCTAGTATTGCTGAGTTCCCAATGTTGGTAGCCTGTATGTTCTCTGACTGTAAGATCACTTATATTGTTGTCTCAAAGTGAGTACCCAGTGTGGTATAACATCAGATTTCCAGATGGCATATCATGATTATTCATTGGTGGTCAATATCAAGGTCTCTGGACTGGCTCGATGTGTGTACATAGTGTTTGTAAAAATTAGAGACCTTTACATCCATACATGCCCAGTCTTGGTAGACTGTAAGATTTCTTGAATTGGCTCGGAATTATCCAGTGTTAATAGAACTCAAGATCTCATGTCTGGTCAAATGAGCTCTAGGTAATGACTATACAGGAGACTTGGGTTTTAATAGAACATGAGCCTTCAGTCCTGGGTATATCAGCTTGCTGCTCTTACAGTTGATTTGAAGCAGGCTATGAAGCTAAACTAAAGTCATGCTAATGAAGATACATCGGTTAATCATCTAATTGTGGTCAAAATCTTAGGTTAGTAAGCAGATTACTTTAATTTCAGTTCAGTTTTACTAAAATCATCTTGCAACTTGACGATCCACAATCGTCAGTAACTATGTACAATACCACTACTATGTACAATATCACTGTGGAATTGTTTGTTTGGAAGAAACCCATCCTAATCTATGACACAAATAATGCTTTTAATAACGAGCAAATCATTAATCATTAATCATCGGTTTTATGTTCTGAGGTTAATTCGAATACATGACACCACTTTAATTGCACCAGGAAATTCTTGACAGCTTATTAACATCATCAACCACCATAACAAAGTACGATGGAATAGACACTAAAATTAATTCATGCAACCATATTCAGCAATACTCCTGTGTTAAACTCACACCGTCTCCAAAACGACACAAATCTGTACATTGTTGTGGAAATACTTATCTGAGAACGTTGTAAAATACACAGGAAACACAGAAGTGTGTTTTTTTGTACGTTCCCCCCCACAGACCTGTCCACACACCTGTTTTGGTGTCCTCTCCTGTAGAGCGCTCATCCCGCCGCCACCAACTCCTCCGGCTGGTGTATCTCGAATGAACATGAACATCGCTGCACCACTCTCTCTCTCTCTCACTCTCTCTCTTTGTGTAATCTAACACCTGTCCTGCCCTTCTCTGTTTGTTTCTATCTGAAGTGTCTTCAATATAGCTGATATATTTTTTTATTTAAGTTTATTTACCCTTTTATATACTTGTTATACATGAACTATAAAGTTTCTGATGGCTTTTAATGTGTCAAGAGTGCCTTTTTTCTCCCAACACTAAATTATTTTGCCTCATTTCTATTTATAGATATATAGATATATCTATATCATTTCTCCATGATACTCTCTCTTTCTCTCTCTCTCTCTTTCTCTCTCTCTCTCTCTTTCTCTCTCTCTCTCTCTCTCTCTCTCTCTCTCTCTCTCTCTCT
>JAOUQZ010000001.1:26302133-26312976 GCA_028564935.1 Neosilurus hyrtlii
CCGGGTAGGCTGAGGAGTGTGATTCCATGATAGTTGGAACACACCCTCCGGTCCCCCTTCTTAAAAAGGGGAACTACTTCCCCAGTTTGCCAATCCAGAGGTACGGCCCCCGATGACCATGCGATGTTGTAGAGATGTGTCAATCAAGACAGTCCTACCACATCCAGGTACTCAGGGCGGATCTCATTCACCCTCAGAGCCCGGCCACTGAGAAGCTTTTTAACTACATGAGGTAGTTTAAAAACACCTCCTTGAATCGCCACCTTATCATGGTGGAAGGGTTTGCGTGTCCTAATGGGAGCTATGTTGTCACCCAAGAAACAGTCCATATTTATACCAAGTAAAAGTCCATCCAGACCCACATCATGATTCTTATCCTGAAATATGTTATGTGATTTATTGAATATGGTGCTGGTTGATTGGTGGGTGTTGTATTTGTTTTTATTTCTCAAAGCTACTGGTTAGACAGGCATTCGTGCCATGGGGGAACGTTGCTGGCACAGACACTGGTGTTACTTTGGGAGGAATGTTCATACACAGGGGTGGCATTGTGGTGTTATCGCTAGCATGTCTGCCTCAAAGTAAGAAGGGTCGGGGGTTCAAGTCCCAGGGTCGGGGTTCAAGTCCCAGACTCGGCTCGGAAGTGTCTGTGTGGGGCTTGCATGTTCTCTGCTTGCTTGCTTGCTTGGGCTTCCTTTGGGTACCCCGGTTTCCTCCAACATTTCCTATGCGAATTAGCTGTTTTAATCAGCATAACGAGAATGTCTTTGGACTGAGGCTCCAGTCTCCCTGCGATCCTAATAGGATTAGGCGATGAATGAGTGTTCGTGCACATACACATGCCAGTGTCACTGTAATGGAGATGTCGGTGCAGGCATCATTCAGCTTAGCCTCCCAGGATGCTAAGCAACACAGCTGAATGATCTACAGTATGTGGATTGACATAATTGCATGAATAGTCATCATTTTAAATGTGTTTTTTTTTTTGTTTTTTTTTTAAACGGATTTGTTTGAGAGTTTTGTTCAGATATGGCGATAAAGAAGCTGGAATAGTTAAATGATTAAAGTGCTGCTGCACTGCCTAACATGAGGAACATTTGAAGCAAGGGCTAAATACTGCTGCCATCACTATAGGTTGGTAGCTGAATGGCACTGTGGGGAATAAAGGAAATTGTTTACCCTCTGTAGAAATGGAGTGGGGGAAAAAAGGCTAAATGTAAAATTTAATATAAAAGGATTCAGCTTAAGAATAATCTGTAGTGTGGGGTTTTTTTTTCTCATTTTAAAGGCTTGTGCCCTCTTACTATGTACAAATACTTCTGGGTGGGAGTATAAAATGTTAGATATTGTATAACGTTTGGAATAAAGAGGGAAGGGGTGAATTGTGTATTGCTAGGACATTGGCCTGGTCACATGTCTCGTTGGGCATAAATAAGGTTGCAGAGTCCATTATTGTATATATTGTAGTTGACTTTAAGGAGTTTCTTGGTAATAAACTCTTAAAAGATGTAATAATGACCTCCAAGTCCCCAGAAAGAGGGTTTAGTTAAAGTTTCCACTATTCTGAATGTGTGAGTGTCTGCAGGTCGTGGGGCAAAGCGTAAGGCGGATGTGGTTGTAGAGGCAGAGCCTGTGGCGAAGCAGGATAAAGGAAGTGAAGCTGAACAGGAGGATGAAGGCCAGAGAGTTATCATCGAACACTGGTTAGTATGAAACACAAGAAAGCCAATGGTATTGTTGCTAATTTAAGTCATGGACAACTGATGGATTAAAAAAAAAAAGTTAAGAAACAGTTAATAAATATCAAATAATTGGTGTTAATTTACATACAGTTACTTTAATTTGTGAATGATAATGAATATTACACACCACATGATTTGATTAAGATAAGACGTGGAAACAGATGTGATCCAGGTCGAGAATCCAAACCATCTTTTCTTTAAAATATTACCATAGAAATCATTTATTTATTTACCACAGGTATCTTGGTAAAGGGTAGACTCTTTACAAATTTTTGGAGCTCTCTCTCTCTCTCTTTCTCTCTTTTATTTTAAATGACTTAACTTTGAGCTATTTTTGTTTTGTTTCGTTTTTTTTTTTTTGTTTCTTTTTTTTTTTTTTTTTTTTTTTTTTTTTTTGATTGACACTTTATTAGTGACAAGTTAGCTTGACATTTATAAATCACTGATATTTCAAATATGATAATTATATGATTATATGATAATTATACGTGTGTGTGTGTACATTGTAATGCAAGTAAAAAAGACTTACTTGACTGATCATTTATTGGATGGATTTTTTTTCTCCTCTCAGTAAAAGCTGACGTGTATATGGGCGGAATGCTGACGCAGTGCGTGAGGCTCTCCTTGCTGCGCATCCTGAGTTACATGTGCTGCTCAACCCTCAAAAGCCTCGACGTGGCAGCTTTGAGGTCACACTGGCTAAAGGGATCAAAGGTGATTTTTACACTTGCGCACATACCATTTAGTTTTTAGATGCAAAATTAAATGTTTTTTAAAAAATGTCAGCTTGTTTTTGTATTCTGTATCTTCTTGTATTCTTTTCCAACAGAGGTGGTGTTGTGGACTGGTATCAGGAAAGGTCCTCCCCGTAAACTGAAGTTTCCAGAGCCTGCTGAGGTTGTAATGGCCCTGGAGGATGCCCTGAAGAGCAAGTAAGATTGTGAGGAAAGGTATGTGTCAGGATTTCACAATAGTGCTAATGAGCATGTTGAATTTTTTTTATAGGTTTAAGACATGATGATGATGATAATGACTCTTTAAAAAAAAAAATTTATCTCAATTTTCAGTTTCATTTCGGGTTTCATGGATGCATAATGATGAGGATGGGCCAAAAGGATGATTTCCAGTCTGTTCTCTGATGACCTTTTGGCATCCTGACCTGAATTGTTCCTGCCTCCACATGATCATATTTGTATACTGACATCTGTGTCCATTGTTTTTTGTTTATATGTACCAACTTCTTCATTATTTTGTTTGGTAAATTGTTCTGGTTTGCTATATAGCCACAGACATACACACCTTTAACACATTCAGTCCACCCTTTGCCATATAATGTTCTTTCTTTGGGTTTTCAACTAGCTTTTGTATCTGAACTTTTTGGCATTTTTCTCATTCTTCCGTAAGAGCTTTAGTGATAGGTGAGGTTCTGGTGCTCCAGTTCATTTTCCCGTTTGAGGTTAGGAGTATGTGCTGGACAAGGTGTTATTCCCCTTCAACTGTGATGAACCATGACTTTGTGGAAATCACTTTGTACTTGAGAGATGAGAGGTATCTCATCTCGTAAATCTGGGACAGGTTTGAGATTGCTAATTTTTATTTATATATATATATATATATATATATATATATATATATATATATATATATATATATATATATAATATAAAAAGCAAGCTATAAGCAATCCCATATATGTATGTGTTAAACTAGTTTTTTTAAACAAAAAATCTGTTAACATCCTTTTTATATCAGCTGTTCTTTGTGTATGAAAAGAAAAATAATAAAAGATGTTTTTGATACAAATAAAAGTGACTTGACTTGACTTTTTTTCCCCCGCCTCTATTCTCCACTTATTATTCCCACGTCACTTTCGGGCTTAGGGTGGAGCGCTTTATTCCGACGTCATCATCATGCGACCGAGTTTCCCTGACACTGGTGGATTTTAAAACGATACGGGGATTCTTTTGGAATTTTCCTTTTTCTGTATAAAGTAAGGCAGTTTGTCTCAAGTTAAATTCCCGTATATGATTTATAAGCAGTTGTAATGGTAACATGAATGACTCAAATCAAACAACAAAAAACTAGCCAACTTGCTAACTTATAGCACACCTTAAAGCTAACAGCTAACTCAATGAAACACCTGATTTAAAACAAAAAGTAGAGTTTCTTCTTAGAAAAACGTATTTAATGAGTAGTAAACGATTACTTCGGACGAATAACTTTAAAATAAGTCTTACGTAGAAATAATTGTTTATTGTGTCTGTGGTTTGAATTGAAGCATGTATGGTAAGTGGTTGATTACAAAGACTGGTATGAAGTAGGTTTAGAGAGAAGTGTTTGAGTTTTAAGACACGGATTTAAGTTCCCCGTCGCTGTTCGTCCTCTTTCCACGTCCAGGAATGAGCATTGAGACGCCCGAGAAAGCGGGTGATGAAGGCCCGAGCTCTGCGGGGAGCGGAGGAGGCTCGCGGTTCGACCTGGAGAAGGAGACCGAGCTGCGGTTTGAAGTCGAGGCCGGAGAGCGGGTGCAGCTCGAACTGCTGTCCGGTTTGGCCGAGGTGTTCGGCTCCGAACTGAACCGGAACAAGAAGTACACATTCGGGCCTGGTTCAAAGATCGCCGTGTTCACGTGGCAGGGATGCAGCCTGTCACTCAGCGGCAAGACTGAGGTGAGGCAGAGGTCACGTGTTGACAGCCTTGTTCAGGAGAAAAAATACCAAATAAATGCTTAAAAAAAAAAGCACTCAGAGTGCAGACCTCCACCAAGGTAGTGCAGTTACGGAACTGTTCCATCCAGGCTTCATCGGCAGTGATCTCACAGTGTGTTGTGGGTGATTTCTGCCCTCAATACCAGTCATTTGTTTGGTGGGGAGACTGGGAACTTTTTTTAACATGATCACATTTACATATCACTTCCAAAATTTAATGGGTTCTTCCCAGACCCTTGCCTCACCCCTCTACCCAATTTCATGAAAATCCTTTCATGCACACTCCTTTGCTGAACCAATTAATCCTACTAGGGTCGCGTTCATTTACAAATCAGCTTCACGGTGACTTTTTGGGATGTTTATAATTGAGCATGAGTAATATTTATCGAAACAAGTCTCTGGAGAGCAAGAGGATGGTAAGGATAATCTTAATTAGGGTTGCAGGGAGGCTGCCACCCATCTCAGCCGACTCTGGCGGAGGGTGGGGTACACCCTGGACAGCTCGCCAGGTCATGGCATGGCCAACACACACACAGCCATTCACACTCACACATAGGGGCAATATGGAACAGCTAATTAACCTACTGTGCATTGGACTGTGGGAGGGAACAAAAGTATCTGCAGGAAACCCATGCAAGCACAGGGGAGAACATGAGAACTGCACACAGATATGCCCCGAGCCTGGGAATCGAAACTCTTTTGTCACTGATTTTACCAAGCAGGTAATTAAACCAATATATTTACATCACATTGGTATGAGATTATTTTCCTGATTACATGTGTTGATGGAAAAAAGAACTCTTTGACAACTGTCCAGAGTGCATTATTTATTATTAAAGGCCTGGTCTTTGCCTTTATATTCACTTTAAACCTGTAGACTGGCTCTAATGTTCTTTTTGGTCAGCAAGGGCTTTTTCCTACTAGTCGTGGCATGCAGGGGGAATTTGTCCAATCTCGTTCTGAACATAGACGTGTGCACTTTCACAACAACAGCTGCAAAAGTTACTGCTGCTGATACTGTGATCAAATTTTGTGGTTTGGGAAGTATTCTTTTCATATCAGTTTCCTTTTAAGTTGCACTTCTTAAGATAAAGAGTCTTAGAAAAATTGGCCATCATTTAAAATCTTAGCCACTTGAAGAGGTTTTTTCTTTTTTCCAATTTGGAGATATTTTTAAATCCCTCACCAGACTCAAAGACATCCTCAACCTCTGTTTTTCTTCGAATAAGGCCTTGAAATAACTCTTTCGTTCTTGGCACGATGACATCACATGCTTCAATAGTAAAGAGAACGCCGGACCCTAGACTCCACCTGCAGGAGGTTTTAATCAGTGGCACAGAATCTAGAACATCTGATTTCAATTTTATGGAGTTGAAGGTGTAAAAAATGTATGGGAGTATGTAATTCTTCTCTGTGACAGATATTTTTTTTTATTATTAAGTTGCTGCCTCTGTCTATAGGCACTCTGTTAGAAAAGGTGAAATGTTGCTTATGTAAATATCTGGAATAAAACCTTTCCCTGTTTTCCTATTTTCCATTCTCATGACTCTTTATATCTCTGTCTACATCTTTATGCAGGTGGCGTACGTCTCCAAAGACACCCCCATGCTGTTGTATCTAAACACTCACGCTGCGTTGGAGCAAATGAGGCGGCAGGCTGAGAGAGACAATGAGAGAGGGCCGAGAGTATGTCACCGTTCACATCTCATTGTTCTGTGCTTTTAATTACAGACGTGTTGTGATGGCAAACAATGCCACTCTGGGTATTTGTTTAGGTCATGGTGGTGGGGCCAACTGATGTGGGGAAATCCACAGTGTGTCGTCTGCTGCTGAATTATGGTGTGAGGCTGGGCAGGAGGCCCACACTTGTAGAGCTGGACGTCGGCCAAAGCAGTGTAAGAAAATATGACCTAGAAAGTTTATAGTCTAGTATCATCAGCATTAAATGAGACAGCTGTTTGATGGATTTTCCACAACCATTTCTCCCTCTACAAAAGGAAAAGTAACGTGTCTTGTATTTTTATATATTTAGGTGTCTGTTCCAGGGACAATGTCAGCGCTGTACATTGAGCGTCCAGCAGATGTCGAGGAAGGCTTCTCTGTCCAGGCTCCTCTAGTCTTCCACTTTGGCTCCACGACACCAGGGACCAATATCAAGCTCTATAACAAGGTGCAGATGTGTGGCTGTCTGGGATGTTTAACAATTAGTGTTTGGCAAATAATTGATTTAGTAGGTAGTACACTAAAATAAATGTAAAAAATATATTTTTTTAAACTGTTGAGATTGTTAAAGCGCATCAGTCGTCAATGCGCACTTCATTGCAGCGTCTTCCGAAGGTTTTTTTTTTTCTTCTTCTTCTTTGTAACATGGGAGTCAAAAAATAAAAGTCATTTTTAAATTCTACTCCCCTTACATGTTAGATATAAACCTCATCTTTCATACTACATGCAACAAAAGTCAGCTGTGGTTGAGTAATTAACAAAATATTACCTTACCTGCAGTACAAACCCCTTGTGTACGTTAGGTTTCACAGACATGGGTTTTTAAACTTCGTTTTTTTTTAAACTTCGTTTTTTTTTTAAACTTCGTCTGCCCTGTAAAACCTCAAAAATAAACTGCAAATGTTTCTTGCTTTAATATACACCTTCCAAGGTTTTCTGACCTGAAATCCTCCCATAAAAAGTCAATGATAACACTTCAACATGATGTTTTACAGACATCCTAACGCACACATTGGGTAACTTGAAGTCAGTTTCACTGGCAATTAGACCTTACTGTGTATATAGTTTCCAGCTTTTTATAATATCTATTCATATATTCTTTATCCCGCAACACTGTTTTTGTGTTCCCCGCTGTTACTCTTGGCACATTTAGGCATCCAATACGGACATGTTTGGGGTGTTACAAAATCGGACCTCAAATCCAAGTACCTTTGCAATTTCTATTTCACCAATAAGAAAAATGAATCAAGAAATCTAATTGATATCACCCATGCTGTCTCTTTATTCGATAAGCAACATTTATTTAAAAGAATATATACAGTTTATTGACAGTTGATGGAATACACGCAGTTGTGGCAATGCTTACACAAAATCCTTGTTTAGAATGTTGTGACTCAGGTACACAAACACATGGGTCACTGGCTACGACGAGTATTCAGAATATTTTGAGTGTCACTCAGTCAGGAACATTCATCTGCAAGTGCTGTGAAAAAGACCCAGTACTTACCAGCTGATAGCCACGTCACTGGGATTTAACACTTTCTTCATCTCTACTTTATATGGAATGATGTGGTGGCGTTTTAGTCCTTTAATCTGTCTAGCACTAGCATGATGAAATGAAGTATAAAAACCTATTATGTTGTTGCACTCTTATTCATTTAAATACTAAATCCTTTCTCTGTGCCCGTAGCTGACGTCGTGTCTGGCAGAGGTGTTTTCACAGCGCTGTGAGGTGAACCGGAGGGCCAGTGTCGGAGGCTGCATCATCAATACGTGCGGCTGGGTAAAGGGTTCAGGATACCAGGCACTAGTCCACTGTGCATCAGCATTCCAGGTGGACGTGGTTCTGGTCCTCGATCAGGAACGCCTCTACAACGAGCTCAAACGAGATCTGCCGCACTTCGTCCGAGTCGTGCTGCTACCCAAGTCTGGCGGTGTGGTAGAACGCTCCAAGGACTGCAGACGGGAGACACGCGACGACAAAATCCGTGAGTATTTCTACGGCTTCCGAGGCACGTCGTTCTACCCACACGCCTTCGACGTGCGCTTCTCGGACGTGCGCATCTACAAAATCGGGGCGCCCTCCATCCCGGACTCGTGTCTGCCACTGGGCATGTCGCAGGACGACACACAGCTGAAGCTGGTTCCTGTGAGCCCAGGACGTGACCTGACCCACCACGTGCTGAGCGTTAGCTGCGTAGAGGACGACGCCGAAGGAGGAGAGAACCGCAACAGAGGGATTTTAGAGAGTCCGGTCTGTGGCTTCATCGTAGTTACGGCTGTGGACACTCAGGCTCAGGTGATGACCGTACTCGCCCCAGCACCCAGACCGCTGCCTCGTCACACACTCCTCATCATGGACATTCGCTTCATAGATCTCAAATGAAGAAGCGAAGGGAAGGACAGGGATAAGTGGGAGGGCCGATGTGCTGAGGGAAAATAGGAATGCGGAAATGGAGCGAGATTACATCTGGACATGAACTGAAGTGGGATCAGGAGATGGAGAGATCAGAAGCACACCGCTTGCTCTTCGTCATGGTGTCTTCCTGTCTTTTTTTTCTGCTTTTGCTGCATTGTCTTCTTTTTAAAAACAAAAAACAGTGTTTTCACCTTTTGCTTATTTGTGCATCCCGTCATTTTCTTTTCTCGCACACTTGTTCTTGCTTTCGTGGTTGTCTTTTTCACCAATTTCTATTGTATTGTCTGCAATTTCTTTCTTTTTCCATCCCAACTGTCCCTTTATTCTCTCCCCATTTTGCGTCAATTCTCTCACATATTTTCTTTCTTTATTTTTTTTCTTTCTCATGATCTTCCTCTTCCTATTTTCCCTCCACTTTCAGTTCCTTACTCATGCTGTATGTAAAATGCAGATTATATTTTACTTGAAGTATTTTGAACAGCTGTTTGTAACAAAGTGTTGTTTTTTTTAATGGAAAATAAAGAATGAATAATAAATGCCTGGTGGTGTTTACTTGACCTGTGTGACAGATTTGTAGTTTTACAAAAAAAAAACCCTATGTTAGAAATAAAAAGATTTGGTGTTTAATTCAGTGTTTATCCTGAGAGAAGGGGAGAGAGATGGGAGTGTGTGAAGGTAAACTTGGTGCTGTGTGAATGGGAAGTTGAGTCGGTGAGGAGTTGATGGGGGAGAGAGAGAGCATCATAGATATTTCCACACACACTCTGGAGTTTTCACCTGATTCATTCTCATACAACATTCAGGTAGGTAAACAAACATTTGAAACCGCTTAATGAAAGCATATGTTTGTTCAGGGGAAGCATTAAACCCTGGTACTCGAGTCGCTGGTGTGAAATTACACCGAGAGTACTGTAGAGACAACACGAAGCTAGCTGGCTAATTCCTCTAACCTGAGATTGTAGTGTTTTTGTTTTGGGTATAACGTGTGAGGTGACGTGTAGAAAACACGTCAAAAACCCGCTCAAGAGTAAGCTACTTTACTACCAGGATGAAAACAAGAAGAGGATTTAAAGTCCATCTGTCACTTCGGTGAACTAGCTGGCTAAAACTAGCTAGCCGAGACTCCTAATATTGGCCTACTCTGAAAGGCTAACTTAGCTCAGCCTAAAGACCTGATACTCTGTGGTAACCGTAAGCTCAATCCATGTCTGTCTTTCTGTCTTTATATGTGTTTGAAAACAATTTATTTTCTTTCTTGTCTTCTCCCCCGGATACTTCAAATGTTCTCAGACGTCCTAGCTAGCTAGTTAGCTTGTTAAGATACTACAGGCCGATTCTTTCCGCTTTCTTCCGACAAACTTTTTACTATTTCTTTCAGTCTTTTTTTCTCATTTTTCCTATATAAAAACAATTTTCACGGTTTGTCGTTGTTTCCCGAAGGCTTACACGTTGAAAGGAACTCTGTCAGATGTGTTTAAAGCTTTTGTTTTCAGGACTGGGGATTTATTTCTGGAAGATTAGCATCCAGCTTCACTTCAGTTCAGAATCAACTAACATCTAATTAATTACTTTATTATTTTTTTTTTAGTTGTAAATGAACTTTTGTATATGCTTCGATTGAATTAATACTTGTCACACATTTGTGACTTGTCAGCTTTGTTTAAACAGATAAATCTGTCTCAGCTAGTACTTGAGTGGACTTTTGTGTCAAGAAGTTTTAATAGGCTACTGTTTACATTACATAAATTACTTTACAGTTTATTACATTACATAAATTACTTTACCCTTTATTACATACATTACATTACATTACCCTTTATTACATACATTACATTACCTTACATTACATTACATAAATTACATTACCCTTTATTACATACATTACATTACATAAATTACATTACCCTTTATTACATACATTACATTACATTACATAAATTACATTACCCTTTATTACATACATTACATTACCCTTTATTACATACATTACATTACATTACATAAATTACATTACCCTTTATTACATACATTACATTTCATTTCACTACATTACCCTTTATTACATACATTACATTACATTACCCTTTATTACATACATTACCTTACATTACATTACCATTTATTACATACATTACATTACCTTACATTACATTGCCCTTTATTACATACACTACCTTACATTACATTACCCTTTATTACATACATTACATTACCCTTTATTACATTACATTACCCTTTATTACATACATTAC
>JAOUQZ010000001.1:26313076-26327180 GCA_028564935.1 Neosilurus hyrtlii
ACATTACATTACCCTTTATTACATTACATTACCCTTTATTACATACATTACATTACCCTTTATTACATTACATTACCCTTTATTACATACATTACATTACCCTTTATTACATTACATTACCCTTTATTACATGCATTACATTATATTAACCTTTATTACATACATTACATTACCCTTCATTATTTTCATTGCCTTACCTTACATTACATTACCCTTTATTACATACATTACCTTACATTACATTACCTAACATTACATTACCATAAATTACCCTTCATTAC
Organism: Neosilurus hyrtlii; assembly: GCA_028564935.1. Lineage (NCBI taxonomy): Eukaryota > Metazoa > Chordata > Actinopteri > Siluriformes > Plotosidae > Neosilurus > Neosilurus hyrtlii. The sequence goes on from JAOUQZ010000001.1 coordinate 26,313,358, forward strand.
TTATATTACATAGATTACATACATTACATTACCCTTCTTTACATACATTATCTTATCTCTCAAATTGAACACTAACGTGCCCAGCACTAACGTCACCCTTTGAGGCAGCAGCAGCTCAAAATGATGTGGTTACGTGACTTGGAGGAAACATGTTAGGCTTCATCCTCTCTGCCTGGCAGAAGTGTGACAGGGCTGAGTTCATCATTGCTCAAAGGCATGCACATAGGACTAATTTGCTGTTCTAAATTGCCCTAGATGTGGATGTGAGTGTGAATAATTCTGTGTTGTCCTGTGATAGTCTGGCGAGCTGTTCAGGGTGTACCCCGCCTATGTCCAATGTTGGCTTATAGGCTTCAGCCTCCCCGCGACCCTGGCGGGATTAAACGGTTTGACAAATGAATGTCTAATCAAATGCTGATCATGTAAAAGTGTGTTTATTCAAGAGGCATTCCTAATAGTACTAAATACACTCATACCAAAGTCCATACAAAGGCGGTGACAATCAGATAATATGTGGAGGTGTAGAGAAAGGTAAATTTGAGTAAAGCAGCTGATGAGTGAATTAGTAACAGTGTAAATGAATAATAATGTTCTTTCCCAGTATGTTTCCCTTGTTCCTTAAACAGCATGAAACCATGTGAAGACTTGCTCCTTGGCTCTCGGAGGTGCTGCTAAGCAATCATAGACAACTCAGGGCAGCTGAGAGAAAGTGGAAGAAACCTAATCTTGAATCAGATCTGGCTTCCTACCATGCTCTACTTTCTACGTTTTCATCTGATGTGACTTCTGCTAAGACAGCCTTCTACAAGGAAAAGACCCACGCAAACTCCACAGCGTCTTATCATCCTTTCTCAATCCAACTGCTCCTCCTGCTCCGTCCTCCCTGACCGCTGAAGACTTTGCAGACTTTTTTGATGGGAAGATGAAAAAAATCTTTCAGATATTCACTCCCACCCCAACTCCTATACTACACAGCGTAGATTCCTCTTCCCTTGCAGTTTTCCAATCTTACAACTGAAGACGATCCAGCAAGTCATCTTATCATGCAATCCTACCACCTGCTCACTGGATCCAATCCCTTCCACAATACTCCGAATCATCTCTCAAGACCTTCTCTCCTTTACCTCCACAATCATCAATAACTCTTATCATCTGGTCATGTACCAACAGCGTTCAAAAGAGCCAGGGTTCTCCCATCTTAAAGAAACCCTCTCTGGATATATCAGACATCAGCAACTGCAGACCGCTATCACTTCTTTCTTTCCTTTCTAAGATTCATGAACACACTATTTATAACCAAATGTCTTTCTATCTTTTGCAGAATAACCTGCTTGACCCTAATCATTCTGGCTTCAAAGCAGCACATTCCACAGAAACTACACTCTAGGTTGTCACAGAGGAGCCACATGCTGCAAGATCAGCCAATATGTCATCAGTCCTTATCCTCCTCGACCTTTCAGCAGCGTTTGAGACGGTCAACCACAAGACTCTCTTGTCCATGTTCAATTCTAGGAATTTGTGGTTCAGGATTGCAGTGGTTTCCTTCCTACCTGGAAGGTCGCTCATTTCAGGTAACATGGACGGGATGCACGTCTTCTCTATGCCGACTTTCTGCGGGAGTTCCCCAGGGCTCAGTTCTTGGTCCACTTCTATTCTTTCTTTATAAGAAAGTCCCTCGGTGATGTCATATCCTCACATGAGTTCTCATACCACTGCTATGCAGATGACACTCAGCTTGTTCTCTCTTTTCCTCCCTCAGACATCGATGTTTCTGCACGAACCTATGCATGCAAGTATCTCCTCATAGATCGCAGCTCACCAGCTGAAGCTTAATCCCAGCAAGAATTGCTGTTCATCCCAACCGACTCATCCCCACATCAAGATCTTGCAATCTCCCTGGACAACTCGGTGATCGCTCCTTCAGTCAATGCACGAAGCCTTAGAGTAACCATGGGCAATTGCCTGTCCTTCTCTTCTCATATCACTAATCTTTCTCGATCATGTCAATTTCCGCTCTTTCACATCCAAAGGATTCGTCCATTTCTTTCCACTGCGGCCACTCAGATACTTGTTCGGTTTGTTATCATCTCAAGACCACTCACTCCTGGCAGACTTACCTTTGAGCACAATTCGACCTCTGCAACTGATCCAGAATGCAGCTGCATGGCTTGTTTTCAACCTTTCCAAGTTCTGCTACTCCACTCCACTGCTACAATCTCTCCATTGGCTTCCTGTAGCTGCTCGCATTAGATTTAAAACACTAATGCTTGCCTACAAAGCCAAAAATGGGCCTGTACCCTCCTACGTCAATGCACTTATCACGCCCCGCACTGCATTCTCTCAGATCCTCTAGCATTGCTAGACTGGTCCCTCCTTCTACCAAGGGACGAGGGAGAAATGCATCTAAACTCTTCTCTGTTCTGGCTCCAAGGTGGTGGAATGAACTTTCTGTGACTGTCCGGACAGCTGAGTCACTGGGTGTCTTCAAATGATGGCTGAAAACCTACCTTTACCTTTTTTATGTTTTACACACACACACGAAAAATAAAATAAAATAAATGAAAACCCCGCAAGCACAACACCTATTCACTGAGTTTGACTGACCTGATGCTTAGACTGTGTCCAGATGAACCAGTTTAAAAATATATATTCACTGATAGTGACTTTAAAACACTTCTGTAAGTCGCTCTGGGTAAGAGTGTCTGCTAAATGCAATAAATGTAAGTGATATTTTCATGACGGTTATATAAACTAAGTTAGAGTGCAATATTTTAACGCACTGCTCCATCAAGATGAATGAAGTGAAAATGGACAGGATGTCATGTGGGTCACACCCATTTTTCTGGTGAGTCAGATGTGACAGTCAGAAGAAGGCGAACCGTCAGGTTACAACATGTTGTGTACACACACACGGATGCCAGAGCTGTACTTTTCTCACAATACGTTGCAAAATGCTTGAGGGTGAACATGAAATAAAAAGTTGTTGTTATTAATGATTGAGAGCATACTGCAGTGCTGTTAAATTTAGATGTTGATTAATGTTCTAGAACAGTAGACCAGACAGGTGTGTTTTCTGTGATTTAAGTCGTGAGGTTTTATATAGATATATATAAATATTTTTTATATATGTTTCCGTTTCTACAGTAACAACAGAACGTTTACAGGAACTTGTCCGGCAGAAGAACTGTGACAAGCAAACATGACAAGCTGCATTGTTTTTATCTGGTTAATTTCATGAGTGAGAGAAGTCTTGAAAAAAAAAGAACTTGCTGTTATAGGAATATAACCAACTAAGGTTTTTTTTTTTTTTTGATTCTCACAGATTGGATCTGCCGCCTGCTTGTAGGAAGAGAGGGAGAAAAAAACAAGACTTTCTGGAAAATGCTCTTAAACTCCATTTATTTTTGTTTCCCTTAAAACAAAGTGGGACCTGATGGGTTGCAACACGGAGCGAAAATGCTTTTGGACTCACGTGGGTACCGTGAGGTACGCACTCGCCCTGGTGGAAACACACGCAGGCGAGAGAGCCGTGTGTGTACGTACAACCCTCTGAACAACTCCAGACTTGGCCTTCTTCATATGGATACTAAAATCATCCAGGGTTCACAATATTTCTACCGAAAAGACCAGTTTTTGTCTCCTGGGACGAGTTAAGTACAGAAGTATGAGTTGCGATTTAGGCCAGAAGACCACACGGGCGCCGTTTTTGTTCTTCGTCTTGATAATTACGCTCTTTTATTAGACGGACGGTCCCAGCGGGCACCGGGGCTTCTGCAGAGACTGTGGCCAGGTTTTCATTCCATTGTTTCATTTTTCTTTCGACTCGTTATTTCCACCCACCCCTCCACTGTTCCTTTTTGGGTTTTCTCCCGCGCCGCCTCGTGTTTGACTCATGCGTTTACGTCCACTTGTCAGTCGTGTACTTTGAGACGCGCACCTTGTTCTTTAGTCAGTGAACTGGGCTTCCTGCATCAGCTTGGTTTTGCTGCTGGTTCTCTTCATCTTCTTTTTTCAACAAAACCCAGGGCTTTAGAAACGATTTGCACTAAAAGAGCTTGATATCACTTGATCTTTTTTTTTTCTTTCTGTCACATTCAAGCCATATAAATATCTATTTTCTGATGAAACTGTAGATCTATTTTATCACGGTTTAGTTGAATGAATCATGTATGTATTTTTATGTTGAAGCACACACACCTGCACTGTGGTCATCAGAATATTCATGACCTTGTTTTGAATACGTGCACCTTGATTTTTAAAATTTTTCATTTGATATATAATTTATAATGCCTATATTACGACTATTATGATTATATTCCAACGGACGTTCCTTCAAAGGCTACTTTTACAATGATAGTACTGTCCTCCTGTAGCTCGGCAAACAGACAACGAACATTCGTTTTCTGACCCACCTCCCATCAGCTTTAAGCTTTTTGTTTTCTCCCCAATGCCTGCGGGTCTCAGTGTGGGTGGGGCTCTCGGAGACCCCTCCCCTTCTCGCCACTTTCGTCCCAGTCGCTATGTACCTGTATCTGCGGCAACAACCTTCCTCGTTGGGGCTACGACGCTTTTCCTGTGCTTCACGTGAGTCTCTCACCTTTAAAAAGAAATCTCTAATTAGATTTAATCTGCTGGAAATTGTGAGTGGAGTGTCCATGTCTCTCCCTGTCTTTTTCCTCTTATAGGTGCCCTTGGCTGGCCGAGCGTTTCTCTTCTTCCATTCCTGTCTACAACGTCGTGGTCTTCCTCTTCACCCTGGCTAACTTTTGCATGGCCACGTTTATGGACCCAGGCATCTTCCCCAGAGGTACAAACACATGTTTGTTTAATAAAGTGTGATGCGTAGACCAGGACAAGCTGAAATTCTGGTGGATTAAGTGGGGGTGCTGTTGAAGGAAAATGATCAGAGACGGAGGTGTAGTGTGGACTGATGAGACATCGAGTTCTTGTTAACTCCCTGAAGTTTAAGGTTTCATTCATTAATGACATCTGATAAAGTTTGTGTTATTACAGTTATGTCAAATGTAGTGAAACCTCCAAGAAACCTTTCTTTTTTTTCCATTCTAGCAGCCGTATAGACGTTTTTGTTATTTCCTTGCCAGAAACTCCCTTCTTTTTAAGTTTACTTTCCTGTCCGTCTATCTTTTTATTGATTTTTATATCTGTACTACACAGTCTCAGCATGATGTAATCGGTTTGCTGTCTATTATTCATTCTGAATATTTTCTCATTTCTGATGAGCATTAATTAATTCTTGGTATTCTTCTATGAGCCGAATTATTGCATTATCGACATCGGATAAGTTGAATGATTATTGCTAGATTGGCATGCGCCACACTTTTAAAATATTTCAAATAAATAATTATACAGTTATAGAATCTGGCTTTTTTATGACATGGAGAATGAATTGGTCGGTAATAACCCCTCAACCCAATAATTTCCTTCTTTTTATTATTAATTCAAGAGGGTTTTCTCATTTCTCAATTCTTGGTATTGCATCACTGCCATGGGATAATTGAATTATTGCATTGTTACCATCGGATAGGTTGAATAATTATTGCATGACTGATATGCAATATAGTAACATGGCTGTCTACATTGAAAATATTTTGAATGAATAATAAAACAATTGTAGAATCTGGCCTTTGTCCTCGGCAGATAACGATCCCTCAGCTGACTCATTCTCTATATAAGAATAATCACCTCATTCAATAGTTGGCTATTATCCACCTTGTAAACTTAGGTTAATGCATCAAAGTGGCATGACAGAAACTCGCCGGTGATTCTGGCACTTAAGAAATTCAACAAAATGCACAAAAACCCAAAAACATTATGAAGAAAGCTACGCAATATAGCCTTTGTGTTAAATATTCGTTTAGCGTGAGTATCGCTGAACAATCCCCTTCGTGGGCTGCATGGCAGTGGTTAGCACATCCGCCTCGCAGCAGGAAGGCAAGGGAGTTTCTGTGCAGACCGTGCATGTTGTTCTTCATGGTTAAGTGGGTTTCCTGAGGGTCGCACTGTGATGGTCTCTCGAGCTGTTCAGGGTGTACCCTGACTTTGCCCAGTGTCGGCTGAGATAGGCTCCAGCCTCCCTGCGACCCTAATAGTTGTATGCGGCCCTGTGAGTGAGAGAGTAAGTGAGTGTCCCATTTATTGTGACTTCAGGATGCCACGCGTCAGGTTTCCCCTCTTATTTATCAGTTTTTATCACTAGTTGCTGATTGTTTGTGTGTTCGTGTTATGTAGCGGAGGAAGATGAAGATAAGGAAGAGGATTTCCGTGCTCCTCTCTATAAGACAGTGGAGGTAAGAGGCATTCAGGTGCGCATGAAATGGTGCTCCACGTGCCGCTTCTACAGACCGCCGCGATGCTCACACTGCTCCGTGTGTGACAACTGTGTAGAGGTACACACACTTCCACTGCATTCTGCTATACCCTCATGCTGCATCCCTGTACGTGTGCTTAATAGCTCTGTGTCTGTGGATTGGTAGGAGTTTGATCATCACTGTCCATGGGTGAACAACTGCATCGGGAGGCGGAACTACCGGTATTTCTTCCTGTTCCTTTTATCACTCACGGCCCACATAATGGGAGTGTTTGGATTCAGCCTGCTGTACATCCTCTATCACACCAAACAGCTGGATGAAGTGCATTCTGGAGTCACGTATCCTTTAAACTGGAGGGTTCGTCTTCTGGGTGATTTGCATTGACTACAATACTAACGCAAATGTATTCAAATCCCTCCGATCTTGGATTTGTGCTTTTCACTGCTAACCTTCGGCAATGTTCAGACTCACATTTTTAAAGAGGTGTATGATGAATAAAGTGTGACGCAAATGAATCAATAGATAATATGAATTGCAGTGATTAGAGCAGTCCATAAAAAAATGATTCTGTAACAATGAAGTCGGGAAGTATAGCCGAGGTGGCGCCGATGGGTAATGTCCATCACGGCCGCTTGCGGACCTACTTTAGGATGTCTGTGAGTCAGTATGAGTTGCTGTCGGAGGTCTGAGTTCCACACATGAAAAGGCTGCTTCTAATTTTTGCCCAGATGTTGTGTTTTAAGTCATTATTTTTACACTCACTGGGCACATCAGTTTAATTTACATTTACAGCATTTGGCAGACGCTCTTATCCATTATCATTTTTATACAACTGAGCAACTTGAGCAACTTGAGGGTTAAGGGCCTTGCTCAGGGGCCTTGCTCAGGTTTTCAGTGGCATGTAGGTGTGCATAGGTCTGTTTCTCTTTTTGACCTTTGACCTTGTCAGAATGACCTTGAACTTAAATTTTGTCCGTGTTGTTCTGGCGCTGAGGGTTTTCACCAGCTCAGATAACTTTTGTTATCATTTTTGTGTTCCTTTCAGCTTTGAGATATAAAATAATAGTAATAATCGAGCTTGTTTTGAGAAAAATAATAATAATCATTGGGGGGGTTATTTTTTGACACAACCCTTTATTTCTGACGTGAAGGTGTTCGTGGACTGGGGGAAAAAATATTCTCAGACCAAAAAAAAAATCATGACAGATCTCATTGAATGTGCAAAGACCTTTTAATCTCCATCCGAGCATTTTAAATAAGGTCCGGAAAAGAGTTTACCATCTAAACAGCATGTAGTGTAATAAGTCCTTAATACAGTCTTCAGTATGGCAGTGATGTGTATCGCAGGTCTGTTTTTTATCCCAGTAGCCGGACTCACTGGCTTCCACATTGTACTAGTAGCCAGAGGAAGAACAACAAACGAACAGGTGAGTGTGTGAGAGGTGGATGAGTATCCTGTATAGTATGTGTATATATCTGTGACATTTTCTTTCTCACATTCCAGGTTACAGGGAAGTTCAGAGGGGGTGTGAACCCATTCACACATGGATGCTGTAAAAACGTGTCTCATGTGCTCTGTAGCTCACAAGCGCCAAGGTTTACACACTTATATATTTCTATATATGTAGAGTACTTTATCTTATGTAGCACCAGCATAGTCCTGATATCGAATGGTGTGTGTGTGTGTGTGTGTGCAGGTACGTAGGGAGGTTGAAGCAGACCCAGTCCATTCAAGTTCAGCCTCCTTTTCTTCGGCCTCAGCTTTCCGAAGCACAGCTCGCTGCTAAAGTCCTGGACAATGGGATCCAGCAAGTACTTATTTACACACACACACACACACACACACACACACACACACACACACACACACACACACACCCACGAAACACAAACACAGGTGCTGATTATACATCTGAATTACAGCGCTGCCTTTTAATTATTAGTGGCTTCAGTGGTGTGATGGTTAGGGTGCTGTGCAAATGATCGAGAGGTGGTGGGTTCGAATCCCTGTTAGGCCCCAACTATGTTAAGACCTCTGGGCAAGGTCTTAACCACAAGTGTGCCTCTGTCCACTCAGCACTATTAATGATTCCCAGTAAAAGTACTGGGAAGGTAACCTGAGATAGACTAGCACCCCATCCAGAAGGATTTGTACTCCTAGTTGCTTCACGCTACGGAAAATGGGGATAAGCTCAGGCCTGACGAGCCAATAGGCTCAGGTGTAAAAAAAAATGTATATGGGACTTTTTCTAAAGATCAGGAAAACCCTCGCTCTGTCTGTTTCCAGGCTTTAGATGCCTAGTTAAGCTCCGTCTCCTGTTCTTGACTAGAAGGTATAGAACCTATAGAACATATATAGAACCTATATTCTGCTCTTGTAATCCATTCACCGTGATACATGTGGTGTTTTGAGTTTTGAGTCAGCGTAGCCTTCCTGTCTGACCCTCATGAGCAGCATGGTCTGAGAGATCTTATTACCTGGATTAGCATTTTATTGTACACACCATTAAAGTCTTTTTTTGTTTTTGTTTTTTGTGCGTGTGGTTCCAGTCGAGGAGCAGTCTGGACGCCATGGAAAGTCAGTCTACAGACATCGAGCCGCCTCCACCTCCTAAACCCGAGCACAGATACCAAGGGCTGCCTCACACACACAACGAAGGTGGGTGTTTTAATCATGACCCGTGCAGTCTGGATTCTTCTACCATAATAACATGAAATCCGTGAAATTGGATCTGGTGTAATTGCATGCATGCTGTGTCGTTCGTGACGGTTTCAATATCTTCCAATCAGAGAGCAGTCTCCTGAGTGATGCTCCACCCACACCTGCATTATATAAATACCGGCCGTCGTATAGCAGCCCGGGGAAAAACCACACCCATTCCACACACAAGGTAAGAAAACGTGCAGGTGTGAACTCGTGTCCGTGCATACACACACGTGATGGTGAGGGACGGACTATTCACTCTGGATGATTGTTAGTTTTTGTAATATTTATCTTTATGTATAAATGTTTGCTTTTATCCTTTGTATTAGCTCCTAATGATTCTGTAGCAAACGGTCAGTGAGTAAGTTGCAGGTGTTTGTGTGTGTGTGTGTGTGTGTGTGTGTGTGTGTGTGTGTGTGTGTGTGTGTGTGTGTGTGTTGTTTTGGTTATAGTTGCATCATGCTGTGTCAGTTCCTATGAACGGTTTTCTCCCAGTTTTCAGGGTGGTGTCAGCTATTCTTCTCCTGCCCCTTTGGTTATTATGATGTGAAGCAAAAACATTATAAATGTGTAATAAAGCTCTAAAGTTTAAACTCTACTGCGTTTTTAGCACACACTGTTTTCAGAAAATTTCTTACGTCTAAATTTTCCTCATAGAATTATTTGTCTCTTTAAGATTCATCCGTCTTCTTTCTACTAGTGCCCTGCTCGTATCTCGTATTAATCCAGTGCGTTTTGAGAGACTGTTCAGTTTTTGTTTCTGCTTCACATCTGTAAACCTCCCCTGTGTTACTGTAGCTGTTTGGAGCGTTTGGTCCACTGTCTTGCTCTGTGTGTATCTTTCTCTCAGATGAATCGGGGGGACAGTGTGACCGAGTCGCCCTCCGTCCCCCTGTCAACCGGGCAAGCCAGCTATCGCTCGGAGCCCAGTCTTTCGGGCCGGGGGATTTCTGGGTGGCGACCAGGGGGGGGAGGGGAGGGAGGCAGAGCAGGCTCGGGGGGACTGGGTGGACCCTCTGCTCTTGGAGGACGGTCTTATCCATCCTTCACTGACACACTCCTACACTCAGCGGTGGCCTCTTGCTCCTCCAGTATCCGCTCTGCTCAGACTACCCACAATGCACTGGGGCCACTCCTGTCTGAGGGCACAACTTCCACCAGCTATAAAAGCTTGGCTAATCAGACACGGAACGGCAGTCTGTCCTACGACAGTCTGCTGACGCCATCGGAGAGTCCGGAGTTCGAATCAGCCGCCCCCGAGTTGTCCCCGCCCAGGCCGGCACCACCACGCTCTCTTGGTTCTACTCCTCCAGCTCCGCCCCTCATGGGTTACACCTCACCGTTCTTGTCTGCTCAGCAAAGGGAGGGCTCTCTCCAGGCCTGCCCTGCCCCCCTAAGACCCTCCCCCAACAGACCTTTCCTGCGCCCCACAAGCCCACCCCCTACCCGAGCGCCGCCCCTGTCTCCTCGTGCTCGCTCTTTGGGTTCACCTCCTCCCGGCCCCGCCTCAGGAAGCATGCCCATGGGCAAATCGTTATCCTACGCAGGTGGAGCGGAGTTACGGCAATGCCCAAATAACACAGGGGGTGGGATGTCCACATCAAAGTGAGTAACGCCCGCTGATAATGCCGCTCCCGTTTTTCTGTCCCTCCCCCCCCCCCCCCCTTCTTCCCTCCCCCTCCCCCCCCCCCCCTCCCTCCTCCACACATCGCCACTGATTTAATGATGGTAAAGTTCTCTGTCCCTGCTGGGGTTTGGTGTTCTGTGTTTTGGGGTTAACCTCTCTCTCTTTGATCAGTAATGTGATATTTTTTAATTTTTATTTTTTATTTTTTCCTCGCTGCATATTATTTCTACTTTGGTGCTACCTTCTCTTGGTTCGCCTGTGTGTCTGCCCTGGTCTTTGTCCCATCATTCTCCTTTCCTCCTTTATTTTTTTATCTGCCTGCTGTTTTTCCGATCTTCCTCTCCTTTCTCTTCCTCACTTCTCCTGCCTTGTGGCCGTTAAGGATGACTCTGTCTCTGTGCTAAGGTTTGTGTCTCTTCATTCATTCTGTTTGTGTGTCACTGTCTGTGTATGTGTGTGTGCGTGTGTGTGTGTGTGTGTGTGTGTGTGTGTGTGTGTGTGAATCATTATGATAAATCATGCATGCTTACCCCTCACCCTGCATGCATCATATCCACTGCTATAACGGAGGAGAAGACGGTCATCAGGACGCTTAATTTAGTTTAAATAGAATTTAATTAAATTTAATAGAATAGTAGTTTTTCCTTGAATTATTGTCCTGAAAGGAGAAAAGCAGATTCTTTGAAATATATATGTTAATATAAAGTATTCACCCTGCCAGAACTTCCTTTTTGTTCCTTCCTGTTAGTATTATGGGCTGCTTTGTGATGATGCAGTAATCCCAATTAGATCCATTTTAATTTTCACTTTGAAGCAGAAAGTTCGAGGGGTGTAAATACCTATTCAAGGCTCCGTAAACAAACATCATGAAACGTTGTGTACAGTGTATCTCCCAGCCCTAGCTTCTAGCGTACTTTATGTACTAGCATACTTAGCCTTTTTCTTATGTCTTTCTATTCTTTTTTTTTTTTCCTTTTTTTTCCCATTCAATCAACCAGCTCTAGGCAGAGACTGACCAATCACAGCACCCACACATACAAATCTGGCAGTGGTGTGAAGAAAGTGAGCGGTGTCGGAGGAACAACCTATGAGATTTCAGTATGAGAGGATTATTATTTTTTAATTAAACGACACACAGGATTCGCTCGCGTCTTCTGCCACGAGGACGACCAGAGAGGAGATCATCCATGTAACGAACTTGACATCATGATTCAACTTTGGAGGAAGAGTTGTTTAATCTCCACGTCATGGTACATGAATCTCCATGATTATAATTATTATTTTTTCTACATATTTATATACTCGTTTAAGATCTTCATGAAGGCTGTTCCATCCAGACTGGACTTGCCGCCCTTGCTGTATGATGGATTGCTTATAGACTCCAGGGGAAAGTTATTTTCCCTGCATACTCTGGACTTTCATTTTACTTGGGTTTTTTTATGTTTTCTTTTCTTAATATTATTTTATACAGGTACTGATACAGTATATTATAAGTTTTATTGTATATGTTTCTTAGAAATGCCAAGAATAGTAGCACGCAGGCACTGCTTTTGAGTTTTCTGATGATTGTTTTGTTTGTTTGGGGTTTTTTGTTTGTTTTTGTTTTTGCTGTTGGATATAATATAGATGGCTGCATCAGCCAATCCGAACCCGAGCTGGAGTTCACAGCCAAAGAGACACGTGTAATCGGGGACCTGCTGTGGACCAACAGCACACTTAGCAAATAGGAGTGAATGTAACACCGGAGTCGTTACAGCACAAAATGTTTTGCGACGGAAAGACATTCAGGATATTGTAGGTATTTTGTGCGAGATTAAGGTTCCTTTTTGGTTCTTATTTCTTCGTTAATCAGTAAGGAGCCATTTCGGTCACTGGTCAGAGGAGCGTGCTTCGGTCCAGTGTTAGTACATGCTGGATGTGTAGTATGTTGCTGAGATGAGGGAACTGTTTGTGTTTGTTTTATTTAATTATTATTATTATTATTATATGTATATTCTTTTGATAGACAGAGCTGATGGTTCACAGCTGGATAATGAGATGTTTTCTGACCATTATCACTTTAAGGTTTGCAAACTGAATCGGTGTGTGTGTGTGTGTGTGAGAGAGAAAACTAATATTGATGTCTCAAACTATTCTACTAGAGCACATTCCAGCTTTGAACCTCTACAGAGACTCTGCAAGAAGAGTGAGTGTGTGTGTGTGAGAGAGAGAGAGAGGCAAAAAGAGAATATAAGCATCACGTTTAAGTTTAGCTTTGAGGTCTAAGGACCAGTTACCGGTCAGTGTAACGTAAACGATCTTATGCAGTGACAAACACGAGTATTTTTACTGATTATCTATGACCTTTGTCATTTTCCACCATGGCCTTATGAAGCCTTTTTAACTGTAAAGTATCTGCACGTGTTAACAGACAAGGCGATTATGCTCAAAGGGTGGAGGTCTTTTTTTTTTTTCTACCTGTCTGTATTCCTTTAATGCAGGTGACACTGGGTCACATGAGCCAACACATTTCCAACAGAACAATAAATATTACAACACTGAAATGACTGTTCTACTCATTCAGAATGCAAGATGACCAAATATTTTTCATAGCACTTAATCTTTTACTTGTTCTAAAGTTTAGGGTGTCATTTGTAATGTTTTTAGAGTTTTAAGAAAGTTTTAATAAATATCGTTAGGGAATAAATCCAGAAAAGGTTGTAGGAAAATAATTTAACAGGGTGTCTTGATGTTTACGTAATACACTTCACATCCTGAAGTACTGGGGCAGTGGTGGCTTAGTGGTTTAGGTGATGGGTTACTGACCCAAAGGTCAGCGGTTCTGCCAAATGCTGTAAAATGTAAATGTAAAGCACTTTATTCCTCTTGTGCCTCGGCAGTTTATCAAGAATTAGAATTTATAAAAATGTTTTAACCATTTATAATTAGACGTAATGTTGTAGATTCATTACTGATGTGATTTATGTTACATTAGCTGTAAAGAAACGTTTAGAAAGGAGAGACAGATAAGAAAAATAAGAATACACACTATAAGAAAAAAAAAAGGAAAGATACACTGCCTGGCCAAAAGAAAAGTCACACACACTAATATATATATATATATATATATAAATATATATATTAGTGAAAAGTCACACACACTAATATATACACTAATATATAT